>KZ559619.1:0-79451 GCA_002850765.1 Aspergillus taichungensis
AAAAAAAAAAGGGAATAAGAGAGAAATGCAAGAACCCAAACAAGCCAAAACGAAAGAGGGAAGCTATATGAAAGATATATATATATATACTCACAGAATCACGTCGATAGCGATGGGATGGGATGAGGTTCTCTGCTCAAGACTGAGCACTGTCAAGAGGGTCAGCGTCAGACTGGTGGTATCTCGAGCGTGTAACCCGGGTGAAAGGGACACGGGAAGTATAAATAAGGGGGAGAGGCAGCAGAGGAAAGGAGGGGAAGAGCCTTCCCACACGTGGTCAAGGCGAACTGCGCCCTGCAGAGGGGGGATAGCCTCTCGTTCACCAAGGGAGACCAAGGAGGCGAAGGGAGGAGGGGGGGGAGGGATGAGACGAAGCCACCGAGACAGAGGAGGCTCGAGCCCGAAACGGATGAGAAAGACAATACGAACCTGATAAGCAGCGGATGAGGCAGGCTATCCTTGACGAGGCACGGCCATCAGGGATGGGTATAGAAACGGACAAGTTCCGTGGTGGAGGAGGGATCCTTCCGACTTGTGTAAGTCTTGTCTTGTCTGGAAGGGTTTGAAGCAGGACAGAGAAAAGCAAGGTGAGGAGGGTGCATCGAATGGAGGAAGCAAAGAAAAGAACACCTGCAGAAGGGGAGAGACGACGAGGGAACAGAAGGCTTTAAGGACCTTTCCCGAGGCGTTCTTGCAGGCATCCCATTTGATATGTCACAGCGATGGTCATGCAGGCCGTCGATCCTCAAACCGACGAGGCTTCAGGACGTCGTCATTGAGCATTACGTGCGTTGGAGAAGAATATTAAATAAAAACAAGTAAATCAATAATTTATAGATAAAAAAGGAATAAATAATCAAAAATATAAAATATCAAATGGAAATAATATATTTTAATATAATTTAAAGAATATAATAAAAGTCAAACATGGAGGGTGAAGGGGGGAAGGAGTCGTTCGGGGTGTGAGAGAACGGTGTGAGAGAGGTGTGGTAGAAAGGCGTCTAGTGGGGAGGAACAAGAAAAGAGGTTTACCAAGTATGTGCAGAAATCGAATAATGTTACCATACAACTGCCTGGTCATGAATATTCAAAGTATGCTGACGACTCTATCCAACCCTAAAGTGAAGACTGAACAATCCCAATCGGGCAAGGGAGGGACGAATCAAGGCGAGAATGGACCTCAAGGAGGGTAGGACTATACGCATTTGAGGAGAAATAATAATCTCCCTGAGCAAATCCCATGAGCAGTCCAGGTACCACGCTCTTTGTCACCTGTTCTGTTGGTGGTGGATGCAATGACTCACTTCTTGTCTTGATAATTGCTATTGAAGAACAAAGATAATGGCTTGTCTCAGTTGATTAAATGTTTTTTTTACCTTTTTATTGTATTTTATTACTTTTACCTGTTCATTTGATTGTATTTCACCAGGCTAGTATATGTGTATTATTTCTTATCATGATACTCTCGGTCTGGCCAGCCGAACCTTCCCTGTCGAATTATGAGAATGTATCAGATGCCCTAAACATACCCGGATCCGATCATCCTCACGGTGCAGGGTGACCTCTGAAGAGGAGGCATTCACTAGAAATCAAGGCAACGAACCTAGCATGTCATCCACTATGAGATAATCCCTATTGATCATCAAGATAAAATATTAATCAAAATAACAAGAATAGAAAAATCACAACAATAATAATAATCCATCACGATCAAAACATCTATCCATTGATCATCAGAAAGGACCGAGCCCTATAATGACATCATAAAGATATTTTTATCCCCGCCCCCGCTGCCGTATTGAGATTCGCTCCGCCCTCCCCACCTCCAACTCTTCCATATTATCCACGATCCACACCAGACAAAGCACTTGTATGGATGATCGTGGCACACCATGTGGAAGCGGTCAAGGGAAAAGTTTTCCTGGACTTTGTTCCTACCCCATCACCACCACAGGTAATTTAGAGGAAGATCGACGGGGTGGAATCGCCGTCCGAGAGGGCGTCATTGTCTGGGGGATCATTTCTGGTGTGATATGGTAATATCAGTCGTATTAAACCGGATCAGATTAGATGATGTGATTATAATGATAAATTAAATAAATCAACAAATTTACTTTCTTATTGAACTTTCTGTATAAAACAATAAACAATATAATAAAAAAAACCAGTCATGAAGAAAGGAAGAAAGATGCGATGTCGATTACGAATAGAACACCCACGGCGTCCGAGCGTCCTCAGCGCTGAGTCGCTGACACCCCCAAACCCCAGAGAAAGCGGTCCGTGACCCCATGCAGGCTGGGTGGAGCACTCGAGATCCTGTCGCTTCCCGTGCGTCCGTGCTCATCCCTATCTTCCTATCTTGGATTGATTATCTTGCGGTGATTCTGGTTGCCCTCACTGTGGGAGCGGACATGTTCCCCAGTTTGGAGAGTTCCTGCTTGAGACGGTGATTTGGAATTATTCACATTCCTCGATCAGTCTGTCAGGAGCGAAGTACAATGCCTTACCGAAGGGGCAGAAAGGGAATCTCATGATTTGGAATCATAGATTCCAGAATGTGGGTAGAGAATGCTTCGCTTCCAACTTCTCCAGATTACCACCTAGGTAGGTAAGCGAGGGAACATACCTCTAAGAATGCTGTCAGAATCATGAACGGACCAATCATCAGCCCAAGTTCAACCATCTGTCGGTCTCTCCGGGGAATTCAGTCCTGCTCGAAGCCTGATGGAAACCCAGAATATCGGGGTTATGGACCGGAGGCATGCAAGCAACCAGGCGGAGATCCGTCCATCCCCCACACCCACCAACCCTTCAAGGGTGGACTGACCACAAATAATGCCTCTATTCCCTATGCGGTCAATGGAGAACAGGTAGGGTTGAAAATGCATCGCAGTTCTCACCCAATCGATCCCTTTTCTTCGATCTGGGGCCACGAACAAAGAAATGATGAAAAAGAAAAGCCAAGAAAGAAACGAACAAAGAAAAAAAAAAGAAAACTAAAAAAGTTTATGGCATCTTAGACCAGCATACGTATGTATCGCTTACCATTAAGATAGCGGCGTCATGCTTCTTCCTCCCCCCACCATCCCCGCCTTTATTTTCGTAGAGCGAAATGGAGACGGGGTGATAAGATATCTCGCATAACTTGGAGTAGACGAGCATGGTGCAACTTTGGCTCCCGTTACCGTCCCGTCCCGTCAAGGTTCGGGTGCATGGCCGACGACCATCCATGGTTACTTACTTCCTGCAAGGAGGGCGGTGTGTTTACACCCCGTCGACATATTAGCCGTCCATTCCTCTCGCGGGCTTCAATTATGCCGAGCTCTCCATGCACATCATATTTCCCGAGATGATTGGACCCTCGATGATTCCTCCTATCGTTGGTGATCGGGTCTCTTATCCGGGGGTTTCATATCCAGTGCCTTCTCAGACTTCAGGAAAACAGGTTGGCTCTGGGAAAAGACATGGGAAACCTTGCTGTGGATTACGAGGCCATTTTGCCCAACGCGTCAGCGGCTTGACACTCTCCCGAGCAAAAATAGAATATAACAATCAAACCCCAGAAAAAAAATTTGAACAAAGGACTACTACGTATAGTCATACCATCTATCAGTATCCACATCTCTCTCCCTAGATTACAAACGGCTACCGCCGAATACCCCACACAGACCCGTGTGATAGCCGGCATTGTATTCGGTACATGAGGTCGAAGTAGACTTCTGCAACCGACGGCTGTTCTAACGAGGATCGTCTGGAACTAACGGAAGGAAACAAGCAGGGGGGGACGAACGGAGGGGTTGACTTGATCGCCACTGGTCTAACAAGCGCTTGTTGTGAGGGGGAAACTCCGGTCTCTGGTATTTCATTCGTTCAGCATGGAGAAGCGATGGGTGGATTATTTTTACCTCGCAGGTGGCTTTGTCTGTTTTTGGTGAAGGACAGACCATTACACTTCTGTATTTGAAGAGAGTACCAAGTACTGAAGTATCTTCAGTGGATAGATACAAAATACCGTGGAGAAAGACTGGTCAAGTAAGTACACCGTAAAGTAGGTATGGCGGAAACGGCGCTCACCCCAGGCGGTGGCGGAAACTGAATCTCTAGTGGAGGTCTCAGATATGCAAGGCAGCGATTCCATCAGACCCACCAATCATTTGCATTGATTCTGCCCGCCCTGTCAAGCATCATGATTCTGATTGGATCACCGGACTGGGTCGATGGTCACCAGCTCGTTTTAGGCTTAGTCTGGTCAGCTGGTGTTCCCATCTGCATTGACCGAGGGTGTGATTGGCTCCCTCATCCGCTCGAGAGCCTCCAAGTCCCAAATAGGACTAGTGTGACAGGCTAGGCTAAACTTCTCCGGAGCGGGAGAAGCCTGACTGGATTCCGTCCATCGACTCCTCCGCCATTTCACTCCTCAGTCCTCAGTCAACTTGACCTCCTTGGGATTGTTCCATATAATTTGATTTGATTTAAATTTAATTTTGACTGTGATTTTATTTTTGAGTTCATCTCAATTCACTTTATTTTTCATTTTCGTATCCCCCCCCCCAGCATCTTCAAGAGGGTTGCTCAAACTTCGGTATGTAACCTTCCCCCCCCGGTCTTGGGAACGGTGTCAACGTCGTTGCGTTGCCTGGGGCCTCGAAAACCTACCCTCGCACTCTGCTCTCGCACACACGCTTTGCTTTCCCACCCACACCTTCTTCTCTGCAAAGCCCCTCCCCCCTCCCCCCTTTGTCTCTCTTCCGTCCCTTTCGCTGTCTCTCCGCAAGTGTCATCTGATTATGGCTAATATGCTGCAGCCTGTTCTCCCCCAGTCGATCTTCCTCCCTATCTCAAACGAGCGCGCTGCCGACGTTACCCCGACTTCTATACCATCATCGTGCAGCGTCTTCCCCACCCACCTTCCATTCTCTCCGTTCTCCGCGGTTTGTCTTTGCGCCCCCACTCCACGGGATTCATCGATGATCTCATCCTCCACATTCTTGCGCGGATTCACGGGACTTTATCATTCCGATTAAGCTACTCCATCTTGGGTAGTTGGTTGTTATCTTACTACAGGCAGAGTGTCTTTCCATGGTCTAGAAAGGTGGATATCGATAGTCGATTATTGTTTGATACCGTATTCATCCACTCGAAAGAGACCCACGGACCAACAGGCAGACAGACACACCAGCAGATAGAGGGCGATCACAAGCAGATCATCTCAACGACTCTCCCCAAAAGACGGTCTATTCGCTAGTCAAGACCAGATTCACCCCGTGCCCTAGCTCCTCGGGAGACTAGTCCGGTTTGCGCAACAGTCATCTGGCCCGCAGTGGCTTGGTCCTATCACCGTGGTCTTTGGCTCCCTCACACTCACCCTCCTTTATCGATACCTGCAGATCATCTGCACGTACATACTCGTCTCCGTCGTGCATAGTCCCTGCAGAGGTATCGACCGGCTGGACACCCACCCACCATCCGAGTCCACACATCTATCCTCCCGGTTACCTTTCCGGTGCCCTCCACGCTGGTGCACGGCACTAGCGCTGCAAGAGATATCGTCTGCAACCGAAGCCTTCATCCCCACCCCTCCTTTCACCTCCTCTTAATCGGGACGTAAGCCAAGTGCCTCAGACAGACGAATCAGAGTCATGGCCTCTAGTACCTTCCGCGATTCGGTCAACTCCCTGGGCTGGTCGCGACGCGACCCCGATGTGCCCGCGAGTACCAACTCGTCATCCAACAGCCCCTTCCTGAATAGGTTACAGTCCTTGAACCCCTTTGGTCAAGGCGAAGGCTATCTGCGTCTGCCCACTCAGGAAGCTCCCGGAGCTCCTCTTCCTGCTGCAAATCGACGGGAAGAGGAAGATGGCTTCTTCGCCCGTAAGTTCCTCCGAGCTCATGACTGATTCTCCAAATGATCCATCCCTCTTCCTTGATTTGCTGCACCGCCTGGTCCATGTGACGGAGCTTCAGTTCCTGCATCTGGACTGGTTTCACTGGACGACCCTGCCAGTGGCGACATGAGCGAGTATCGCTCGGCTTTCTTCCCTTCTCACACCTCCGCCCGCGCAGGAATGTGGATCTTTTTCACCTACGTACCCTGAAAGGATCCCAGCTCGCTTTTTTGAAATTGGGCCAAAGCTGATTCTCTCACTTAAAACAGTAAGCCGATGGGATCGGATGCTCATCTTCATCGCATGCAATGTTGGCGCCGCCGTCTGTTTCTTCATTTGCTTTTTTCTCTTCCCAGTGCTCTCCCTCAAACCCCGCAAGTTTGCCATCCTGTAAGTCACATCCACACCCCTTCAGCCAATCTACGTGTGTCTTTTCGACATCTCCTTCCACACCATGCTTGCATTTCAAACACCCCTGGTCCACGAGGCGGTGTAGAGCTTGTCATGTTGTGGCGGCTTGGCTCACTTCCCCCCCCCCCCCCACCCCTTCTTCTCCACGCCCCGATCTCTTTGCCTTCCCGACGTCCGTGCTGCACCTGCACGCCGTGACCCCACCTTAGCTTGGATCCCCCAAACTGACTGATTCGGATTTCTACCGACAATAGGTGGTCGGTTGGCTCGCTGCTCTTCTTGCTATCATGGGCCGTGCTCATGGGACCCCTGGTTTACGCTAAACACTTGGTCTCGGGATCACGGCTGCCCTTCACGGCTGCCTATTTTGGCTCGATTGCCATGACCCTTTTCTTCGCGATCGGCGTGAGTGCCCTGCTTCTGTCTCATGAATCATACCCCCTGCCCTGTTCCAGCACTCTGGTTTATCCTGTGTGTCCCGCGACGGCCGCCCGCCTGCGATCGTGCTTCATCCTTGCCATGACGTCGTCAGCGTCGTGGAGGGGATGCATCACAGATCTCGCATCCATCCTGCATTGCGTTAGTGGCGCAGCCTAGCCGGTGACATCACGGCACACGTGCCAAGGGATGGACGTTTCGGGCTTTGAAGCACGATAGTCCACCGGAGCAAGTCGGGGCGGTGGTGATCTTCACACGCAGCACTAACTGACATTCTCCATAACAGCTCCATTCCACCTTCCTCACCCTCATATCCTCGATCTTCCAGCTAGCCGCCCTGGTCTGGTACCTCGTCAGCTACTTCCCCATGGGCAGCACCGGTCTACAGTTTATGGGGCGGTTCGGCGCATCGCGCGTCACGACCTGGATGGGCAGTTAGTTGACGGTGATTGTATAGTTTGTGATAGCGACACATAGACGGGTTGCGTTTTCGTTGTCTGAGCGTTGTATTGTGGTGGAGCGGGTATATAATATGATGTTTTCCGATAGGATAATCTACTACATACTGTATCATCTATGATAACAGAGATACACTTCTTCTTTCTTTCTCACCTGTTACCCTCATTCAATGTATATAATAAGTATATATATAATATATCAGTGGTTTCCTTCATCGCCGAGTGCCATAAAGAGAGGCCATAACAAACGATATTCCCCTTAGACTAAGATTAGTATAATGATATCAATAAAGCAATACCTCCATCTTGTCTTAACCATACACATCTCACTCCAGCAAGTACAAGAACTACACAAACACTCCATAACAAGATACAAAAACAATCAAGAAACATCACTCCCAAATTCACCTAATACCTAATACCTGTTTACTATTTACCTCCCCCGACTCATAACCTCCCCAACAACCCCACTCACAACCTTCACCCCCGGGATATCAGCCTCCCAGATGCCCGTCTCGCCACCCGACCCAGTCTCCAACCACCGCTGCAGCAGATCGCCGCTCTCCTTGGGCTTCACGTCCGGCGAGACGGTGCCGACTGTCACGTGCGGGATGGCGTTCGCGCAGGTCCACGGCTCCTGGTCGGACTGGTCGGGGGGCATGATGCGCGCGACGAACGTCATGAGGCGATCGTCCCAGACGAGGCGCTCGAGGCGCACGCGTGCGGTGCCGAGGGTCGGTGTGGTGGTTGGGTCGGATTGGGGCTTGCTGTGCATGCGCTGGATGTATTGCTGCGTGTAGAAGTCCCAGGTTGAGGGGTGGTCGCGTTTCGAGGCGCGGTGGATGAGGGTTACGTGGAAGGTGGGCTGGATGCGGCGGGTGTTGGCGAGGTGGTGGTAGGTGCGGGATTTGAGGGGGTCGGTTGTTGGCGGGAAGAGCGTGTGGAGGAGGGTGGTTATTTCGGGGGTGGGGAGGGTTATGCTGAAGTATTCGATCTTTTTGGAGAGGTCTTCTGGGGTTGGGGGTGGGGGGGAGGTGGAGTTGTTATTGGTGGTGGTGGTGTTTTTGTTGGCGTTGTTCTTTTGTTTGCTGTTGGAGGAGTACTGGTGGCTGAGGTCGAGTTGCACTTCGTACTCTGTCATTGCCCATTTGATGGCGTCGTCGAATTCTTGCGCTGTGGGCACTTGCTTGATGAGCTGTGGGTAGAGCGAGTGCAGGGCGTTCACGACGATCTCGAGGTTCTCTCGCGAGGAGGCTCGCACGTCGAGGTCGAGCACGTGGTCGAAGTCCTTGTCTGGTCCGCGGTCGGTGTTCACGGCCTCGAACCGGCTGAGGAACCCTTCCATGATGCCTATGATCTCCTGGGAGTCCTTGCTTCCTGCCCGGATGGTCTGGTGGTTGTCGCCGCGGTCGAGCACTCGCTTGCGTGTGACTTCGCGGATGCCCGGGAGGAGTTCGCCTTTGGGTTCGTGCACGTACTGCAGGGCGACGAACCGGGCGTTGGGGAGAATGGGGAAGATGTCGTCCATGAGCTGCTGTCTCTCGCGTCTCATGTGGTTGTTCCGGTCGGCGATCACCGCGGGCGTCTCGATGAGCGCGTTGGTGATATCCAGCGAGAACTTCTTCCCCTTGTTTTTCTGCTTGGGGATATTGTCGTTCTGGACGTGGCCCCATCCGAACAGCTTGGTCAGGGCAAGCGCCACGGTCGTCTTGCCGCATCCCAGGGACGCAATCGGTGTCAAGATCACGTTGCTGACGTCCTCCCGCGATTGCGCCTCGTGCTCCATTGCAATGATCTCGGACCCGTTGAGCCCCTGCTCCTTCAGAAAGCCGTCTCTCAGCGCGATGATGCCGTGGTTTTGCTGGTACTCTCTCGCCAACTTCGGGTTCCCGGCAAGCCGTCTCCGTGCGTATTGCAGGTACTTTTCGGTGATTTCTTTATGTTTCTTGATGTTCGGAACCTTTCCGGCAATAACGGCCTTGGTGCATTCGCGCCACTGCCGGTACATCAGATATGGCTCTTCAAACTTATATTTGAAGAACCAGTCCTCGAACGGGGCTTTGCCGCCGGGGCCCATCTGGCACCGGACCACGAATCCCTCCGTCTCGCGGCCATCCCACGTCCCCGTCTCCGCACACTGATCCAGGAACTTCTTGACGGAGTCGAGGTCGTCGTAGGTCACGAACTTGGCTTTCTTGAAGCCCCACTTATCGGCGAAGGCATGGACCTCCGAGCCAGGGCACGTCGCGAACTGGGGCACGTTGTAGTTAAGCCCGTGGACGTAGATTCCCGCCGCGGCCTCATCGTAGGCAAGGACGTGCTCCTCAAAGCTATCGTCGCAGAGCTCTCCCACCAGCGTCACATTCATCCTCCGCAGCTCCTGAGCCAGATCCTCGACCGACTTCCCCACCGCCTGGACGTGTCTCTCCGCCCATTGCTCGCCCACCTGCGCATGACTGGCGCTCACATCCGTCCGGACGCCCGTCGAGTGCTTGCTGCAGACCAGTAACGTGCCGTCCTCCATGCCGGACATGAAGATGATACAGCCATTCTCCTTCACGCTGAGCTCGTACGGACCCCGCGTGTTCATCTCGATGTTCCGCCATTTGGTCTCGTTCACTTCGTCGACGTTGAAAAACTTGTCGTAGCCTCGCACGGCGATCTCGGGGGTGCCGTCCTTGCGTCGCGTCGTGAACAGTCCGCGGGCGTAGGTCGGTAGGTCCGAGCGCTTGTAATCCCAGTCCATGAACTTCCACGAGTCTACCGTGGTTTTCTGAGAGGGTCCCACGTGGAATGTAGACTTCTTGCAGACAAAGTTTTTCTTTCCTTCCGCCTTAGTTCTCTTGCTAGCGGTCTCCAAGCTGTTGACCAGCTCGGCCACCTGTTTCGCGTCCTGGTGGACCATCTTGCCCTGGGTATCTTTCTACCTGTTGTGGAAGGAAAGGGAATGGTGTTGCTGAGAGTGTGTTATCTGTAAGGTGCAGATGACATCCAGGCCTGTAGTATAGGGTGTAAGCCAAAATGACAGTGAGGGGAAAGCACTTTTGAAAGAAAAAAAGAGAAACACGGCTCGCGAGTCTCTCCGTGCAAGGATGCTTGGCTCTAATTTGAATAGAGCCTCGCAAGGAATGATCAATGAGCTTCAACAAAAGATGACTCACAATCAGTAATAAGAGTCAGCTCTGATGTGGGGATTCGAAACTTGGAAGAGGCCGAAAAGGCACGGTGTGCGCAAAGGCGAATCTTATCAGGAACTGCGGGGCAAAAATTTCCCCATCGGTCTCTGATTTTCTTTCCGCCTCACCCTCGTCAGGAACAAAGTCTTGATCAGCCATCTTTTCTAATCTCTGAAATTTTACTTGTCAACTCGTATCATTTTGAGGTATGACTGACACGTCGCAAATTGTGGACACTGTGACTCACATTCCGTTTCCAGCTACCTAGAGGAATCCTGTTATCCACAATGAGCGCACCCAACCCTTACGTCCTGGCGGCGGACAACCCCTCGGCCGTGTTAGAGCTGCTGCGGTCGAACCCCTCGATCGCTTCGAACCAAGACGAGCATGGATACTCGCTGTTACACGCGGCCGCCTCCTACGGACACATCGATCTGCTGCGCGCGCTCGTCAAGGAGTTCCACGCCGACGTCAACCTCCTCGACGAGGACGGAGAGACCTGTCTGTTCGTGACGGAAGACGTCAACATCGCAAAGTGTCTAGTCGAGGAGCTGGGCGTCGACTACAACCGCCGGAACGACGAGGGGCTCACAGCGCAGGAGACGATCGGAGCCGACGACTCGTTCCCCGAAGTCGCCGCATACCTGGCCCAGGTGATGGGCATCCCGGCGGCGCCCGCCCAGCCCGCAGATGCCCTGAACGCGCCTGCGCCGCTGCCCCCGAATGTCCAGATGAACGTGGGGACGGTTTCGGAGCAGGAGGCGAACGCGGGTACGGACGAGGTCGACCCGGAGTTCAAGCGCAGGATCGACGAGTTGGCGGCCCGGGAGGACTTTCACAGCGAGGCGACGCAGAATGAGCTGCGTCAGCTGGTCGCGGATGCGCTGTCGGGGTCGAATATTGAGACTGTTGAGAAGGATATCCGGAGGAGGACGGAGTAGATTGGATGCGTTGCATTTGTGCTTTTTCTCATACTCATACCTCAATACCCTGTCCAAATTCAATGATATACCTAGGTCGGAGAACCAGACGTTGACATGACGGCTTCTGTCAGTTCTAGCTGCATATTCAACTGCTGGTCTACTGCAGTTCCAGCGAACCGTGGTCAACCCAGACGTGGGATCCTAGGAAGGCGTTCTTCCCGTTAGTCCATGGTACGCTTTGAAAGCCGATGTCCATGCTGTATAGACAGTTTGGGCCATTCTATACATGACCACATTGGACGAGCGTCATTGGTAGATTACGTGCAGAATACATCGATAAGACAGGTTGATCTGGCAGTGCAGACTAGCAGGGTCACAATTGATAGGCTTGTTGTGTTAAGTCGTATGCCAAATGCTTCACACCTTACATCGGAATCATCCTTATGCAGCTAGGCTTGGCTTTTGATATCGATAGATATATTAAACCACATTTACAGATTCGTCATATCCAGTAGATCATCGCAAGGACTACAATGAGGGTGTTATCATAATAAATGTCTTAAGATATACATCTGAACCAACAAGAGACTATGAAAGAAGGTGAGATTATATAATATAACAATATCACGTGAGAACCACCTTCTTCCCCGCATCTCCAATTCCACATACTGTAGCTCTCTCATCATCAACACCATCATAGTCCAATATTCCTGTCTTAATCATTTATAACCACAATGAACCCAGCACTCAACCCAGATACACCTCCACCCCCTCCTCCCAAACCCGGCAGCCATGAAACAAGCCGAAGGGGCACACCGCAAACCAACCCCCCGTTACCCGGAACACCGCAGACCCCCCAGGAGAGATACTACGGACAGAGCTGGATGAACGCGCAACCAGGGAATCAGTATTCAACGCCAGCCGTCACTCAACCCAGCACCTTACCGGAACCTCCGACGATCGAAGAAGGTTGGTTACCGGGTAACGTGAACGACAAATCGTAAGCATCATCTTGTCCTATTATACTTACTTCGTCCCTTAGACCGTACGGGCGAAAATGATTAATATGCTCTTTTCCAACCAGGACAATCGATCTGCAAACCATCCTCAAAGACCCAGGCCTCATCTCCGCTCTAGCCAGTCACCACCCGTCGTACACCGCCCACCAACAACATCTCCAGTCCCTCCTCAAGTACAACCAGGACCTGGCGAACCGCCTGCTGGAGCTCCAGTCGCACGTGACGGAGCTGCGCTCGTCCACGGAGACGCTGCTCCTCACGCATCAGTCGCTGGAGGTCTCGTGGCGGAAGAAGCAGACGGAGATGGATGCGGCGCTTGCGCCGTGGTCGCCCAAGGCTCTGTATCAGCGGTTGGCGGCGTCGATCGCGGAACAGGAGGCGGTGTGTCATGCTGTGGAGGAGAGTTTCCTGGAAGGGGAGCATCATGGGCGGGCTACGGAGAAGGAGGTTGCGGATTGGATTCGACGGGTCAGGGCTGAGTCTGCGAAGCTGGCTGCGAGGAGAGAGGCAAAGGCTCGGTGGGATGAGGGGAGAGTGGGAGGGTGGAGGTGAGCAAGGTATGTTGCGTATGTTCTCTCCGGGGGGGTTGATTATATCTGACACCTGCGTTGGCTAGGTCGTTGCCGTGCAATGTTCCAACAAGCCCAGATTTACTAGACGCGATCTACATCACGCGGCGACTACTTGACCGCGTCACATCCGAAGAAACACCCGCTGATGTGGTTGATTATCACGAACTTTCGACTGCTCATTCCGCTAGATCCCGTCGCCCGCTTTCAAGATCCGTACCACGAGCGTCATTCTCCATCGCCGTCGAGACATCCGGTGCATAGGCCCAGTTCTCAGGGCCGACTTGACTTGGGAGCCCCACTCCCTTATATAAGGCGTGCGAGCGATTCCGGGGACCCCACGCCCAGCCGGCGCCCCGCATGATGGGGAGATGGTAAAGGCGGAACGCGACCCACGCAAAGACCATGCCCATGGCCGATCCGAAGATGATGTCGAACGCGTGGTGTCGGTGGTCGAACCAGCGCGAGGCCGCAATGAAGAATGCGACAGCCCAGGGCACAAAGGCAATAATAATCATATAGACGGGCGGCGCAGCGCCCTGGACCCGAAGCGTCTCACGCTTCCGACTGTGCAAATCCTGGCTGAAGGGCGAGTGGGCGAAATAAGGAAACGCGACGGAGAATTTGGCACACAACCACAGGGAGAAGTACGACAAACCAGCAAACGCAACTAGAACGTCAGTATCCACAAATAGATAGTCCCAATCCAAACAGAATAACCAAATGTAAGAAAGAAAGAAAATAAGTAGACAGAGATAAATAAAAGAAAAACTCACAAGAAGCATGCCCACTCGGAAAACTCACAAACCCATCCTTCACCAACGTCTTAGACCGATTCCTACAAATCCCCCACCCAACCAACGTCGGCGCCCCGGGCAACACCCTCCCCAGCCCCCCAACCGCATACGTCCCAATCTGCTCCAAATCCGGATCACAGCGCGCCAGCAGATCGGGCCTCGGCCGACCATACAGATCCTTCAATCCCTCCGTCGCCATGAACACGCCCGCCACCGCGAGCGCGAGACCCAGCCACCCGGCGTGCCATTCCCAGATCTTGGCCCGCCAGCGCGTGGCTGCTGCTGCGCTCGACGCCGCGGAGGAGGAGCCCGGGATGAGGAAGAGGGAGAGGAGAGCGATGAGCACGCCTGGCGCGATGAGCGAGACTACTACCATGACGCTTGTGGGGACCGTCTCGTGTTTGGCGTGCGGGTAGGAGATTGAGGCGTCTGTTAGGGAGAAGGGGGTGTGCGTTGGGAGGGTTC
The DNA here is from genome assembly GCA_002850765.1 of Aspergillus taichungensis. NCBI lineage: Eukaryota > Fungi > Ascomycota > Eurotiomycetes > Eurotiales > Aspergillaceae > Aspergillus > Aspergillus taichungensis. The sequence continues at coordinate 14,142 of KZ559619.1, forward strand.
GGCTGAAGCCGTAGCCTATTAGGGCGATGCCTCTGGAGACAGATATCTGGTTAGTTTGGGGCTTGAGGTTTGTTTGCGCTGGGGATGGGATGGGATGGGATGGGTAGGGAGGGAGGTGGTTGGGGAGGTAGGGAGGAGTACGCGATAAACACCCAATCGGTGATATAGGACAGAATCAGCCGTTTGGGGATGATGCTGTTTGCATGTTGGACTATTCGGGGGAGATCTTTGCTGAGCGTCATTGTGTGGGGAGGGAGGGATGTTGTTGGAAGGAGGTATGTTCAGGTACGGAGTATATAGTGATCCTAGTATGGGTTAATTAGTACTGGTAATGACGACGACATGGAATGGGAAGGTGGCTGTGCTCTCCCTTAATATTTAATATTGATCAATATAGAATTTATTTACCTACGTTCTTTGTCTTTTTTGATCTAGATTATGTACATGTCTATAGATTAGACGCGTGTCTTGATATTCTACCATTTAACTACGTAATACAGCATCATGCATGCATGCTGCATATCTGTCAATGTATATCATAAATCATACAAATATTTAACAATCATACAACTCATCTCCACAAGTCCAGAGTGTATATACACTATTTCTTTCCCTCCAAATCACTAAACAGATTATATCCAAAGTCAGAGCTGCTATCATTAAACCGCAGCTTCCGATCAATCCCACTAATCTTCTTCACGTCCTCCTCGCTCAGCTTAAAGTTCCCTTCCAAGTTGGACTTGATGCGCGAGGGAGTCTTGCTCTTAGGAATGACCGACTGGCCACCAGTGATGCCCCAAGCTGTGGTACCAATGTATTAGCCAACAATCATAAAAAAACAGAAATGTGAGTATGGGAAGAACATACCAAGCGCAACCTGCGCCGCACTCTTATTATACTTCTTCCCAATCTCCACCAACACCGGATCCTCCACCAACCGACCGATCCCCTCCCCGCGCGGATACAGCGCGTTCTGGTTCCCCAGCGGCGAGTACTGCGTGACGTGGATGCCCTTCGACTTGTGCCAGTCGACGAAGTCGCGCTGCTGCAGCCACGGGTGCCGCTCGAACTGGTGCACCGCGGGCACGACCAGGCTGTTCTGCAGTACCCGTTCGACTTCGGCTTTGGAGAAGTTCGAGATCCCGATTGCGCGCGCTTTGCCGGTGGGGATGAGGTTTTCCATTGCCTTGTAGGTCTGTATGTATTGTTAGATGAGTATCTTGCGGAGGGGCCCATGATAAATGAGAGCATGATGAGTGAAAAAGAAGGAAAATAGACATACATCAACATAATCAACCTCAATAACAGCAGGCTGCCCATCGCGCTTCGGGAACGGCTCCGGCCCCCTCTTCCAAGCAACCGGCCAATGCATCAGCAGCAGATCCACATAGTCCGTCTCGAGCTCCCGCAGCGAGTCATCCAGCGACGGGCCCACGTCTTCCGGGTGGTGGTTGTTGTTCCACAGCTTGGTGGTCAGGAAGATCTCCGAGCGGGGCACGCCGCTCTTTTTGATGCCTTTGCCGACGGCTTTTTCGGTTCCGTATCTGGATTGACTTAGCATTAGATCGTGGTTTTCAATGGGGATGGGAAGGGAAGGGGATACGTTTGGGCTGTGTCGATGTGGCGGTAGCCGGCTTTGAGGGCTTCGTAGACGGCGTTCTCTTGGGCGTCTTCGTCTTGCCAGGTGCCGAGGCCGATGGCGGGGATTTGGGCGCCTGTGTTGAGGGTGAAGTGGGATGTCATTTTGGAAATATGGTGTGATTGCGTTGATTGATATAGGGGTGTTGGTTGATTGATGGGTTGGGTAGATTGGTAGATACTACTTTGTATAGAACAGTGTAGTTTCGTATGTAAAAAGCTGTGAGCACCACGATTCTTATAACCAAACAGCTAAACTCCAGAAACGTCAGCTTGACGTGTCTGTCTGTCTCGACCTTGCTGAAAGTAAAGATTAAAAGCTATGACGTTCGAATGAAACAACCTGGTTTTATGAACTCTGCACGAAAGCATAAAACGTCACTCCATGATATCATATAGTTGCTCTTTAGATAATGCCCCCGACATAAACGGGCTCTTCTTGATCAGCTTTTCAATGAAGAGGTGGGGTTTGTGATATTTGAGGTAGATCGTAGGATTATATTATATTTTGATTGTGTTTTTTGGTTTGTTGTTTTCTAATGCTCCTGTTTCTTAATGACATAAAAGTTTGAGTTTAAGCAAGGATATACATACATCGTCCAAACTACCACTACTGATGCAAAAATAAGAAAGTAAATTAGTGACTAGGTCCATAAATAAGTTTTCATACTGTCTGTCAATATATTCCGGAAATTGATGTTTTGACTATACATATATGGAAGACCCAAGGCTTCCAGACCTACGAAATACCTCTCTTGGTGTTGGCATTTCAAATACGCAAATCATACGTAGGCAATTACAAGAATACCTTGTACAAATCATTATACAGAAAACGAGTTTATTGATCACGGCACAGTAACAACCAAGACGATGGGAATGCCCCCCTGGGATAAGCCGATCGGTAGACCTGACAGCCAAACTTGCAATGACCCAAGGGAGCCCGCATCTTCGGGTCCTACCCAACTGACGGAAGACAGAAGACGATTTAGTGGCTTCTGCCAGCTGCAGAGCTGGGACTGCCACTGCCGCTGCCGGTTTCGCCGCTCCCGCTCCCGCTGCCGCGACTGCCTGCCCGGTGGAACGGGCTGGCGACCGAGCGCACGCCGATCGGGTCGACAGGGGGATGCTTCTCGATGAGAAAGTCGGCGGGGTCCGGTGCGAAAGGACCGGCGCGGCGGGGGACGTCCACAAAGTCGGATCCGTAGAGACTGCTGCGCCCGGAGCGGTTGGAGAAGGACCGGTCGCGGGGCACAAAGTCCGATTCGAAGGGCGACGGCGCGTGGGCGAGCGGGGAGGTCGGATGCGACGAGACGCCCGCAGGCGAGGCGGAGTGCTGCAGGGGACTCGATTTCAACGGCGGGAAGCTGAGGCCGCTCAGGAGCGATCGGCTGCCCGGGGCCGTGGACGTCAGTCCGCCCAGCGTGATCCCCGACAGGTCCAGGTGGTGGGTGCCCGGTAGGGTGCCTTCCGGGGTGAGCGGCGCGGCGTCGAGGAGCATCTGCTGCTGCTGCTGCTGGATGCTCTGCTCCAGGGCGGTGGACTGCTGCCAGAGCTGGTTGGTCCGCAGCTGGTACTCGTGGATGGACTGGCCGATGCTGGCAAATTGCTCGTTGAAATTGATCTCGAGCTTGGCCTGGTCCTGCTCCCGGGCGAACTGCTCCGCCGCGCGGCGTTCCCGCTCGTTGAGGCCCTGCGCGTTGGCCGAGACGATGCGCTCGTACTGCTCGTGGACGCGGGTGCGGCGGCCCTGCAGACGCTCCCGGCGTTGGATCGTCGAGGCCAGATCCGACTCGAGGGACGACACCTCGCGGGCCACCGCGGTCCGCGCGGCGCTCAGCTCTTCCTTGGCGGTGGTGAGGATCTCCAGGTCCCGTTCGTACTGGGCCTTCTGCGCCCGCCACTCCTCAATCTCTTCCTCGGGGACGTTCGCCATGGTGTCCAGCTGGGCGCCCAGGGCCGCGGTCGCCTCCTCGGTCTGCCGGATGTTCCGTTCGAGCTGAAGCGACCGCTGCTTCTGCCGATTCTCGTCCGTCCCGCTCTGGAGCCGATGGTTGTAGTTGTCGAGCTCCTTGCGCAGCTTGGAGACGGCCAATTTGTGATCGTTCTTGATCTTCCGTAACCGGGCGCGTTTCTCGTTCAGCTTGGCTTCCGCGTTGGCGATGGAGTTCTTCAGCGTGGTGGTCGGCGACGACGGGCGGTAGGACGGAGGAGGCGGGGTGGCGGCCAGGGACACGGCTGGGAAACGGTCAGAAAACCACTCCAAAGGACGGCGGCAGAACTTGAACGCCGCTGGCTGCTCACCTTGTTCTGCGGCGTCATCGGCGGCGGGGGTCTTGACGCTCATGACGCAGATCTCCTCATCCGTATCGCTGCGGAGGAAGGCGCACGTGTAGGCGCAGTTCGGGGCGAGACCAGAGACCTCGCCCCGCCAATGCACGGCGCTCGCCCCCTTGGCCGCGTCGGACACCCTGCTGATGGTCGCGGTCGCCCACAGCGCCCCATTGACGCAGACGTAGAACGGCTCCGCGTCGTCCGATCCCAACCGCCCGGCCTCGCAGGCCCCGGAGACCGGAGGGTCGTCGGGGGAGGCAAAGTCGCCCGCGGCGAATTTGATGGTCGAACTGTCCACCTCTGTGATCCACACCAACCCGTCATCCAATGAAACCCCCTGAAGGTCCTCCTCGGTCATCTGAAGCCCGCGACTCGTCTTGGACAGCGCCCGCGAGTGCTCGTATTCCCGCATCACCGTCACCTTGGTGCTCGCCAGCGCCGCCCAGAACGGTTGGCGGCTCCGGACCTGGTTGGCCTGCCGGCGACGTTTCTTGGCCGAGAGCAACCGATCCCGACCGTCCTTGTGTGTGACCGGGGTGACCAACTGTCCATCCGCGCCGATGTACGACGAGACACTGGCGCCGGACTCGAAGGCGGAATCGATCTGGGTCTGGGAGCCAGCGGAGGCCTCGGTGTCGACCCGCTTGCCGACGCGTGCGGGGGCCGGGGCGCGATTCTTGGCCATGGAGCGTCTCGCCATGGCGGTGCCGGCCTGGGCGAGGATGTGGACCGCGAGGAGACTTCGGATCCAGCTCGGGGAGGACTGCGATTCGGAGCGTCGGAATTCGGCCGGGAAGAGGTGCGAGTATTGCGACAGGAGGTCCGGACTAACGATCTTGGCGGACAGCAGATGACCCATGATAAAATCCTGTATCCCTTTGCTCCGGATCAGATGCAAGACCAGCACGATCCCAACGCAGAGTGTGTTAACGCCTCCATTCTTGCCCGACCCGCCGCCGCCCAGGGTGATGGCCACCTGGACGTGGGCGAGGTCGAGGGCGAAATTCTGCGCCCACGTCCACATGAAGAGACCCCAAAAGAGCAGACAGAAACCGTCCATGGCAATCATGGTGCCGAGGGAGGGAGTGCCGGCCGGGCCCTGGAAGATGTCGAAGTTGGAGGACAGGGAGCCGGCGGAGGCACCGCTCGGAGGCATGAAGGTCAGGGAAGCGAAGAGAAATTGGACCAGGGTGAGGACCATAGGAGGCAGTTGCAGCAGGAAGATCAGGATCGCGATGGTGTCGTACATGGGGCAGGACTTGAGGATGGTCGAGGCGAGCTGGAGAGGGTTGATGGAGCCCGACGACCTCTTGGAAGCGACGGCGGTGGTGGTGGTGGCCTTGTCCGTCCGACGCGACGCCGAGGCGGCCACGCCACCATTCTGCGGCACGGCCCCGTTGGCCTGTCCATACGACATGTCCGAATTCCCTTTGGCGTATCCATTCAGAAAGCCGCGGGCACCGTGTCCGTCGGCCTTGGTACCGTCCGTCGCGCCGTTCACTCGGGAGGCCGTGGCTATTGTGGAGGAGACGGCGGTGTCGCTATTCGAGCGCGAGGAGGGCCAGGCGGCCTGGGCGGCGGAGGGGCCGGAATTCGGAGTCGAGCCGGCGCTGGCGTGGCCATTCAAGGTACCGTTGGATTTCTGCTTGTTCACTTTCTTGCCGGGACCGAAGGAACCATTCTCCTGGCGATTGCTCTGATTCTTCCTAGCCGTAGCCGATGGTCGTGGCATGGGCAAGGGGAGCCTTTACACCCGGGTCCGAGTCAGCTTGGCGGGTGACAGCCAAGGACTTGGACCAGGCGATGGATAAAGGCGAAACAGTGCGGGGAGATTCGGGTGAAGATAGAAAGAAAAAAGAGTCAAGAGAAGAAAGACGAGGGGGAGTGGATTGGTGGGGGGGAAAGTGTCGAAGGGAGAGAGATAGAAGTGGGAATAAGAAACGGAAGAGAGAGAGAGAGAGGGGAGAGACGAGGGCGGGAAAAGGAACGACCAGACCGGATGGAAGAAAAGGAAATATACGAATGGATAGATGGCGGAGAAGAAAGAGGGAGCGGCGTAAAAGGAAAGGAAAGAAAGAGAGAGAGAGAGAGAAGAAGAAGAGAAAAGAGCCACTATGACAGGGCGAATGGATGAAGCAAAAGAGAGAAAAGAAAGCGAGAGAGAGAGAGAGAAGAAGAAGAAGAAGTTTTGGCTGGATAGACGGAGGCGGGAAGAAGGCCCCCAGGCAGTCAGGCAGCGAGGCATCTATTGGCTGCCTCAGGATGCAGTACGGTACGGGTGTATTACAGGGACGGTATCGATACAGTGGAGTATTATATGGTCGAACTCCCTCCCATACATTCCTCGCGTCGATATGAACCATCCAACTATTTGGCAGCCAACATACCATCTTTCTTGATTCCAGGTGTTTGACTATGTATCGGAAAGAAAACATAACTTCTGCAGAGCAATCAAACTTTTATCATACGGTTCCATACAGATCCGGCAGATAGACATCTCAATACAGTCTATCTCCCATGATAAACCATCCTATCAACCATCTCCATCTCCATTGATCGACATCGAGATACGGCCGGTCTGTCATGACCACTCTGCAGCGCCATCGGCCCCGCAAGCAAGGGAGGGAGAGAAGGGAATCATGCCCATTCAAGTGGCCTGCATGACCCGTCGCTATTGGAGACTTGGAGACTCATGAACAAATAAGGGACTATCATCAGTACGTGTTTGGCAATTTCTCTTCACCTATCACACTTGATAAAAGACCAGATACTTCGGAGAAGAGAACGAAAGAAACAAAGCATCCAAGGAAGATAGAGAAAGACAAGAATCACCCCACACACAAAAATATTTTCACCTTATCCCACCTATCCCATCGATCCCACCCATGTTGGATGACCCATCAAGGCTCCTCAATGGCTCCCAATCCAGGATCTTGTTCGCTGATTAGGGCACACCTCGACAGTCCGATGCAGATCCGACGATCCCCTCCCTTCGCGGGCCATCGTGGTTTGCGGGGTCGTATCAGACTGGATGCTGAGAGGGAGCGTTGGTTAGCACACCATCGGCGGGATATGCGCTGACGGACGGCAAGCTTAGTATGTAGGGAGGGTTACTACGTAGTGGATCCCAGCAGACTAGAGAGAGTATTGTAGGTTTTTCAGTCAAGGATCCGAACGGAAAGAAAAGAATCGATTGATGGGGAATAGCTGAGGACTCCATTGGTTTGGATTCACATGCTCGGCTATCCTGCCATTCGGCCGTGACAAGCTGACGAGGGGTTTACCCCGGGGTACTGAGTGAGTACTCTGTAGATAGTGGCAGTGGGTAGATCCTGATCCTGCTGTGATCTCCAACGTGCGAAGCAGGCCTGGGGATTCGTCTGCTGCAAATACCGGGGTAGTTGGGTGGCTGTGCAGGACGTGGTACAGATATCGTGAAGAATTTCCCTTCAAGGCAGTCTGCATGGCTGGATTGAGAACTTGGTGGGAAATAAACCTGTTGTTGTTGTGATGAAACATCCAAACAAAGAAAGGTCAATTTCTCTTTCGTCAGTTGGAATAACCATCTTCCCGTTTCCAGACGCAAGAAGAATGAACGATATCAATCCATCCTGAAGATGTTGGTCGCTCTGCAGCGAAGCAAGGCAGTCCGAACCGTCTGTATTGTACCATACCGTCTGGTAACCGTATTGCAAACTCTCTCCACTACATAACATCATCGTCTCACTCTCAACTCTCTTCTCTTCTCGAGGGAGACTGAACCTCTCTGTATTTTGTAAGAGGGGTTTTTATCCAATGTACTGATCTAGTGATTACCTATCACATAATAGCCGCCATCCAGGGCAATCCACTGACCTCCAGTGGTCGAATGCGTTGTCACCGACCACGATGGACACAACGGCGGAGCAGGGATGTTGATGATCTGCCATAATACCCAGCCGAATATACATGCAAACTAACCAGAACGAGTCGATCGTAGCAGATAGGCATGCATGTTATACGAGTGGCATGACCCTTCTTACCTACAGAGTACAATGTCCCATGTTAATACTGTACGCTGTACAGTATGGACGGAATGGTTTGGGACGCCTTACAGGCTTAGCTAATCAAACAAGTTCGTCGCTCATCACCAACGCTACCAATGGATTACTGGTACGGAGTAGTTGGTTAGTGGGAGTTTCTAACCGGTCGATCATCATTACTATTTATGATTTGCTCTGACAGTCGAAAATTTTCTTCCCTGGTAGAAAACAAGGTCCGGACGAGAATCCAGATCCCCGATTCACGGCTAGCATTGTGAAGACCCCACATGGCGGTCCAATGAAACCTCGATATCAGGTCAGAAAACCAAAACGAAGGTCGGAAAGGACAAAGTATCAGGTAAGAAAAAAGAAGAAACGAGTAAAAACCTTACGATGTGCATTCGATATCGACCCATCTGGCAACGTGCCGGTGGATTTTTCGAGATCTAAAATTGCATCATCCACGGTTGATCAGGCTCGGTTGGCGGCCGAGCCAAGGACGGACACTGAGCCGAGGATAACAGATTTGCTTTAATCTAAAGTGTGCTATTTATTCCTGTGATCGAGGGAAACAAAAGAATAGAGGGAAAACGCTAACCTTGACTTCTAATTAGTGCAGTACGTAAGAAATTCTCGGGTATATTAATTCTATTTCTGTGTCTGTTTGATAGGTGGATGCAGCTATCTACTACGTAGTATGTACCGAGGATGTACATGTATGTATTAAACTAATACACCACACCTTTTAAGAAAAGTAGAGAGTGTAGGTAGTAAGTTACAGAGTAGACATTGAACAACCTGCCACATCAATCATTCAACTCATGGGCAAGCTTTCTTGGCTCGGAACGAAAGCCGCCACTGACCGAATCGTAAAGACCCCTGTGGTTATTTTCTTCGGTATAGGTCTAACTGCGATAGGCAGGGCACTAACTAGTCTTGAGTCCCGTACTACGACGAATCTAGTAATGCAGAATATTTGGACCCTATCTTCTGCCAGAGTCGGGCTGTTTAGCTTCTACTCTCTTCCTAGAGATATATTCAATGGTACTGAAGTTGAAGTACGATGGTATGTATTTTACGAAAACCGATCAAACAGGTCTCTTGCTTGGCCGGACTATGAGTATGCCATACATACATGACTCTCGCGGGGATGGTCAGAACATGCGTCGGAAACACGATACGCTGCACCCCATGACTCGGGGAGATCACCAAGATGGGAGGGTGAGGATATGGTACAGGTACTCCACAATGATTGCGTGTCCAGGCCATCGGAGCCTGCAAGGGGGCTGTTTTATCCAATGATCCCGGAACTATTGCCTCGACTCTAACAACACCAATCGAAGGCCTGTAGCCTGATAATCGAGATATATGCGCAATTCATATATCACAATCTACGCAGTCCCCATATCCTCCACGGCATCCGCGCGATCCCAGCTCTCGACCTCCAGAGTCCGCACCCGGCTCTCAATGTCCACAATCCGCTGCTGCCAAAACCTCTTTGCCTTCTCCTGCAGCGCCCAGGTCGCTTTGAACTGCTCCAGCATGAACGGCGGCAGCGCCGTCTTCTTCCCCTTCTTGTAGTCGTAGGTGACCAGGTCCTCGTGGACGCGCGCCGCGGGCCGCTGGCGCGACTCGGAGAGGATGACGGCTTGGAGGTGGAAGGCGTACTGGGATGAATGCGGCGATTCCGGGTCGTGTGTGAGTTTGTGGTAAGCGGTGACGTTGTCGGGGTAGGTCATGGGCTGTTTGTTGTTGGTCTCGTTAGTCGAGGGCGGGGATATGGTAGAGGGCCGTGGGGGCGTACGAATTTATAGTCGATCTTGATGCTGCGCAGGATGATTCCGAACCCTTTGGAGCTGACTAGGTCCATCCATTCTCGCTTGTGTGTTGGGTCGACGTGGACGGCGAGATTGCGCGTGAAGTAGACTCTTGCCGTCTCGGCGTATCTGTTTGCTAGGCTTAGAGGACTGGTGGTTGTGTCTTTCAAAGTGGTGATGATACCTCACGTAGGTGACATTGTTCACATGTCCTGGGGCTGTTAGCATTTGGAATTCTCCCGAGTACTTCTAAAGATCACGGGGTAATACCCTGCTCTACAAGTTAGCGCAACACCAGTCAAGAAACAAAAGCAAAAGCATCACCCACCATGCTATCCTATTGCACAGATAACATCAAAACTCAATTAGCCTCAATATCACAACACCAAATGCCACGACAATCCATACCATCTCCCCCCACGCCACACTCTGGCGGTATAAGCCCCTCCTCGTCGCATCCGTCAAGTACCCTTCACTCCCGGCAATCAATTCACGCCAGTCCTTGGCAATCAGTCGCAAGATCTCTCCCGCCTCATGCACCTGCGCCGGCTTCAGTCCAAACGTCATGCACCGGCCAATTCTGTGTTTCGTCAGCGTGAGCCATCGGGGGTCGATCTCGTGGGGCTTCTGCGGTGCGGGTGTCCGCGGTTCGTGTCGTGCGGGGGAGCTGGATAAGGGGCGGGTGGAGGAGGTTGGGTGTTGCTTTAGCAGCGGGGTGAGACGCTGTCTTTTGAGGGTTTGGATCAAATGCATTGTGAATGTGTAATTGGTGGGGAAGAGGGGAGAGGAAGTGTTGCTGGAGGTGTGAAGTTGGTCGTGAATCCAGGAGCTCTCTTGCTAACTATTGCTAACTAGTTAAACTGCTTATCCGCGAGCGGGTGGTATCGGCTAACCCCACTCCCGCTTCCCCAGTATTATCCGCAGGGAACATATCTGGTGCTTCGATTGATATCAATGATTAAAGAGACATCCATGAGTATGGAGTGTGGACGGGTAAGAATACTGATTCGAATCGTGTGTGGAATCAGAGCAAGCATCCAACATGCTAGTACTGGGGTATCCTTGTACGTACGTACGTACGATTAATATACCTCAACAGTGACCCCTACTATATATAAATGCTTGTAGGTATAATTTAGCACTTAGTACTCGACAACTGTTGTCTTTGATCCAATTGAGCATTGAACGAATAATTGAGCATCAGCTACACAATTTCAACTGACATAGATTAAATACCTAGATACCTCAAGATAACCTGTTCGCCGACGTCACCGAACCCTCCCGAGTACGATCAACCGCCCAAGCAAACCGTACTAAACCTACCTTATTCCACCCGCGGCCGTCCGCATCTCCCTCTTCTCCCCTCACCTCTCTTCACCTCTTCTCCCTCCACCACACTCCATCGTCTTCTCACCTCAGCCTAACATCCATCCACCCATTCATCCATTCATCACTTAATGGACTAGTCAACAATGACGAACCCGGAACTGCGTCATCAGGTAATCAACATCTACAAAGGTAAGCCATAAAAAAAGGAAAACAAAATAAAAAATAACATCCACGCTGACAGACTACCTAGAACTTCTCAATATCGGCCGCGCATATCCGCTAGGATACAACTACTTTCGAACACGATTGCACAAGGCTTTTTCCAACCAGGCGCATTTAAAGAATGATGAGGATATTAGGAAGGGGATTGCTCGGGCGGAATTTGTGAAGAAAGGTATGTGATGGGTTGGGTTTCATCTCTCGTGTCTTTTTGGGTCGGGCTAATGCTGACGTGCTGCAGAAATTGAGGCGTTGTAAGTGGTTCTTTTACCTTACTGGTTACTATACTAGATGCACCATTGAATCGTTATGCGTCATGTCATTATGTGCCAACAGCACAGTCAACTGGAAGTTCCCCATGCTGATAAGCGTATCCAGGTACTATCTAAAACGATATCGCACCCTGAAACAGCGCTATGAAAACAAATAAGGCCGCCAGGAGCTTCACACCGACGGCGGGATAGGTGGGATATATACACATGAAAAGACAAATATAGAGAATCGGGGTATCACCAATATGAAGTGAGCAAATGCCGTTGCTTTCCGCTTTCCTCTCCCTTTTTTTCAAACCACCAGCAACAAAACCGAACAAAAACAAATATCGAATATCGAATGAGTAGGAGATGCCGCGCACCGAAGCAGAGCAGACGTCGGATGGGTTACCGTTTTCGACCCCACCAGGCGCTCACTTCCATGCATTCGCCATTGACGAGGCCTCCTTTTTGGAACAGATCGGTCATCATGGCAGTCCACCAGCGATCCCACTCGTCTCTGCTCTTGCCGCTGGCTTCCATGAGCATCGGCTCCATGCCTTCGATCATTTGGATCACTGTTAGGAGGGCCGTGCGCCGGATCGTGAGCTGATCGGCAGTCAATTGTTTCCGCGTGCGGCCGCTGGAGTCCTGCTTGCCTTGGCCCTCGCGCTCCCACCGCAACTCACTCAGTGGAATGGCAATGCGACGGCTGTCGACGCCCTCCAGCAGGTCGACCTCGGAGTTGAAGGACAGGCCGATGGTGGCGCACGGCAGGGCCGTGAGCTTGCGGCTGTCGAACGCCGACTCCACCCACGAATTGTAATCCCGCAGGAAACCGTTCTGCGCCCGCGTGAACGGCGTCGCGGGCGAAAAGGTGTATGTGCCGGTGGCTTCTGCCGTCTCCTGCTCCTTGGACGCCATCTTGCGAGCCGGCGAGGGATTGGGCAGCAGGGACCGGAAGACCCAGTCGGAGTCCCAGACCTCGAGGATACCGCCCGATTTGAGAACGCGCAAGGGTTCGCTCAGGCCGGACGCCTGCTGCGCGGGGCTGTAGGGACACATGCCGGCGTCCTTGATGAAGACGAAGTCGAAATAGTCGTCGGGAAAGGGCAACCGAGGTTTGCGGAGGTTATGTCGCTTGAACTGCCAGTTCACGCCACTCTTGCGCAGGTCGGGGGCTAGGGAGATCAGGTCGATGCCGTGGAAGGCGATATTGCGATGGCCTTTCCGGGCGAAGTAGTCGTGGCACAGGCTGGACCAGAGGCCCGAGCCGCATGCGATCTCGAGGACGCGTTTGGGAGGACGGTCGGCCAGGACGGGGGTGCAGAAGGGGGCGCCAAAGACGCGGATGAGCAGGAGGGTGCGCATGCTCTGGCGGTGGATCTCGGCGAGGTCGCATGGGAGGGGATAGAGGTTTTCGGGGTCACGGAGATAGGTGCGATCGCCCTGACGGATCAACGGGTAATTGGAGTAGTCATTGAGGGAGGTGAGGGAGGAGGTTGAGGTGGCCGCCCATGTAGGACCGGCGGAACTGATGGTGGAATGAAGGTCGGAGCCGGAGGCCGTGGCGGGGAGGGTATACTGCCCCGTGGAGGTCGACATGATGTATCTGCGATGGTCGAAGAGGGGTAAGAAGAGAGGAATGAGGGGAGAAGGAAGGCGAGCGGGGGTGACAGGGTGAGGTCTATGCGAGTGGTCGATCCACAACAGTTGTGAGCATATTCGAGGGGGAGAGCGCGGGAACTTTCACAGGCGCAGGACGAAGCCAAATGCGACTTGGAGCATGATCGAGAGGGACCGTCAGAAAGTATAGAAACAATGAAAAAATAAAAATCAGAAAATAAAAAAAAGCCAAGGAGAGAGACAAAAGTCGGGAAAATGGCCGAGTTAAGTTCCGACGAACAAAGTATTGAGGTATTGTAGGAAAGAAGAATAAAATCCACCGAGATAGGAGGGGAAATCAAAGGATTGAAGTATGTATTCTTAATTAAGTCCAAGCTCAGAGCTTAGAAATAAGCACGGATCGAGAACCAGCATGCGACAAAGGGAGAGTGAGTGCGAGAGAGAGTGTGTGTGGGAGAGGGAGAGAGTGACCCATGGATAGACAGGCAAGAAAAGGAAGGATTTGGGGCCAGGGGGGGCAAAAAAGAAAAAAGAACGGAGAGAAATTCGCCGCCGGTTTATTTTATTTATTTTAATTTTTTTTTTGACTATTCTTCTTTGACCCCCTGGTCAATCAAATACTACTGACTAGTTAACTAACGAGCCTGGAGTAAGTTAAGTGACTTAGTCGTGTCTTCGTTAGGGAACTAACTAACTCCTGGTCCCCTCTCGACGGGCCCTAAAAGGGCGCCGGGGAGTGGAAAGAGGGTCTGGGTTGGTCCCCGGTATTAGCATAGATTATCTCTGAGTGATGAATACCTAGTTATATTATTTTATATTATAGAGTTGTCTTGTCTATCCATGAAGAATATCATTTGTGTCTATTATAAAAATGTATCAACTGTATTGAATGTATTGACACCTCACGTGGCCTGACGAACCCCACTCGACAATGAATATGATAGAATGGCTGCTGCGATGCCCATGATCATGAGATGATATTAGATTCGATTAATACATACTCTGCATACAACAGACCCAGTCTAGATCAAACCACAGACACCCAGCAATATGAGAAACATCCCCGATTCGACTCTCGGACCGAGTCGTCAACGCCAGATCCCCTTGAATCCAGTGGAAGAAGGCCCCCCGTTGCCGGGGGCGCGGAAGCTAACGTAGGTACCGACGGGGGTCTGAATTCCTCGACCCGTTAGGAAATTAATTAATTATGGATTTCTTCACCGAGGTAGTTTTATTTCTTTGCCGGTTTTTGTCTTGAGTTTTGTCATTCTGAGTCTTTGTTCTTTATTATTATTATTATAATTATTATTAATTTTTTTTTTTTTTTTTCTATTTTATTCTTTATTTTTCATATCTTATATTATAAATATATATGATGACATATTCAAGTCAATGACTTCACCACTCCTGTTAATACCGGGACTGGTTCCGGTCTCCCCCATACCACGCGTGCTGCTGGCACGGGTCACTCGGTGGTCCCTCCAATGTCATTTCGGTGTTCTTGCATGGTTTCGATTACCAAATTACCGGCGATTCGTTTCGATGGCGAGGTCTGAAGGGGTATGGATCGGATGGTCTATTTATAGTTATGCCTGGATCCCATAAGGATAGAAGCATTGTGTTCGGCGCATTATTCGGGGCATTTGTTCGGGGTATGATAGGTCTTGAAGGGGGTTCGTTTCTTTGATCCGTGTAGTTATGTAGCTGCGTATGATATCTACTCTTGTATCTTCCTATCCCCTGTCATACGTGAAGACACCATGCCCCTGATCTACAAACTGGTCGCTCCTGCGGTTGGGTCGATCGCGGTCCATGCCCTTGGGCTGCTGGCACTGCACTGTCCATGACCGTCTTCCTTCGTCTCGCTGGAGGTCCCACGAGGCTGGATCCGTACTTTTGAGATGGCTCAGGGGTGATTGTCAACGGACGCAAGGATGAGACTTAGACAGTAGAAGTAGACACAGTACACCGTACAGATGGTCCCCGTCCAAACTCACGTGGAACCCGAGCCTCTGGAACGGGCTAGGACTTGCTACAACTGGTTTGAATGTATGAATCCGGGCCAGGGTCTTCTATGGTAGGAAGTTAAAGTGGGCTGAAACGGGTTGGGACGTGTGGGCTGATCTGTCTCGGGTGACCCTGATATCAGGGTGGTAGCGGCAATTGGCATTGCTTGACGGTCCCGTGTCGGTCCCAGACAGAACTACGATCCTTTGATGATGCCGTGTCCACTTACCTAGGCCGTAAAGTGATGTTAGAAACGGGTGGTAAGATCCAAGGATTGTTTGATTCGATGTCCGTTTGGCTCACGACATGTCTATTGTTGGGGTTGTTGGTTTGTCATTCTGTTTGTTCGGTCGAGAATGTTATACGTCAAGTAAGGAGTCAGATACTGGTCAGAGCGTCTTCGGGGGCACAAACTGGATGACAGACACGTGCGACCTATGCCTTGCTGTCATCTTGATTGGGTTGTCTTGGGATGACCTGAATGCTCGTGGTCAGGGTCGGATCGATCTTTGTTGTTGGCCGTCAGTGACGGTGGCGAATTCCCATGCGGTTCGGTAGATGGGTAGAAATGATCCGTCTCTGCCTTTGCATTATGGAACATATAGTCAGCATGAATCTCTATACTCATAATCAACCAGATAGTAAGATTCTGTAAAGATAATCCCAAACATTCCTCCCATCTCCATTATCTCCTCCGTACAATTGATGGATCAAGAATCGAAAAGCTTGGCGGTGTCGAAGGCGGCGAATCACGCGCTGGATGCCACCTCACGTGACGCCGCCGACCTCCCGCCGTCGAAGCAAACCAACTTCGCTGCAGTTCGAGTGATCCCAGATTCGGACCTTGAGCCATCTGGAAACACCTGTACCTCGTTCATTCCACCCTGATTGTGGGCTCTGCCTCTTCTCTGAACTTGTCTTCGGGCCTGGATTCGCCTGTCTAACCTCCTTCGTCTAGGTTCTTAGGTTTTTTTCCTGTCGAGGGGGCCTCCGATAGACCGCCCCTCGGTGTCCTGCCGTGACTCGTTCCTTCGCTCGATTCTTCTCTCGTCCCCCTCCCCCCACTTCATCGGTTGACGATCGATCACTCGTCCGGATCGACTTCGCAGGGAGACGACAACTCATTGCTGTGATCGAACGCCGTGGTGGTGAATTGTTGCCACAGGAGGTGAAATCCGGAGAGAATCCTTGAGTCTGGGGGTGGTTCCGCTTAGGACCCCATGTTGAAGAGACGGAGAGAACGCATCCCATCCCTGATTCCTCCTCTCTCCCCTGCCACCGCGACCCCCGAGTCCTGCGCTGCCGACCCGCGTCCGCTCCGCCCATCCTCCCAAATCCGATCCCGCACGGTCTCGTCTGCCACGTTAAATGGCAGATGGTACCTACAGGTTCCAGCAGCCTGGGGCCGGGCAGTTCTTCTTTCAAACGCCACAGCAACAACAGCACGCTCGACACTTGGTTCGCAACGGGACGAATTCCCCGACGGGACGGTTAAAGTTTAGCCACGACACCCCTTCTCCCTCCCGATCCCCCCCTCTCGCCCAGGCTGCTGCCCTCAACCCCTTCGCCATGTACGGCCAGACGCACCAGGGCCAGCACGTCATGATGAATGGCGGACAGGCCCACCAGCGGTTTGCCATGCAGATGCCCAAATTCCAATCTCAGACTCACCACCCGCACCCGGCCCACCAAGCCCACCATCACGCTCACCACAACCAGGCCTCCCACGCCATCAACCACCAGCACAACTTTTCCAGCGGCGCCCTGGCCGCCGCCACCCCGCACTTCACCCCGGGTCACCTGCAGAACGGCGCCAACGTGGACGACGACCTGGACGACTCGATGAACGAACATTGGCAGCAGCAGCTGCAATTGGCTGCCGAGTCCCGACAGGCTAGCTCCCCGCATTACTACGCCCGCGCGGTCGCCCAGCAGTCCAAAGGCATCCAGATTGCCCCCAGTCAGCCCGAGACCCAGGAAAACGGCGGGACCGGGCCGAATGGAGTGGCCAAGGCCAAGGCGGCGCCCCGCCAGGGCTGGCGCGAGCTGGACCTGGGCGGACAGGGCCTGCGCGCCCTGGCCCCGCCCATGTTCAACTATGCCTTCCTGGAGAAGCTGCACCTGAGCCACAACAAGTTGAAGGTGCTCTCGCCCATGATCGGACAGCTCCGCAAATTGACCCACCTGGATCTGTCCGGCAACGAGCTCACCGAGCTCCCCGAGGAGATCGGCATGCTCACCAGCCTGAAGCAACTCCACCTGTTTGACAACAACATCCGCACCCTGCCCTACGAGATGGGATACCTCTACCGGTTGGAAACTTTGGGGATCGAGGGCAATCCGCTCGACGACGTGTTGAAGTCCTTGATCATGAAGGAGGGCACCCGGTCGCTGATCCGGTACCTGAAAGAGGAAATGCCAGGTATGTGGTGCCTTGCTTTGTCCCCTCCCCTCCCGCGCGGTGGGTCCCGTGTACTGACCATGTCCCTCTCTTCTTTTCAACAGTCCATCTGCCGCCGCCTGACCGCGACTGGGTCATCTTGGATGATACCGCCAATTCCAGCACCGAGAAGATCACCGTGCTCTCCTACAACACTCTCTGTGATTCCTCCGCCACCCAATCCCACTATGGGTACTCCCCATCCCGGGTTCTTTCGTGGGAGTTTCGCCGCGACCTCATCCTCAACGAGTTGCGGTCGCACGATTCAGATATCGTGTGCCTGCAGGAGATCGACCAGCGGAGCTACAACAGCTTCTTCCGGGAGCAACTCGCCTACAGCGACTACAAGGGCGTCTACTGGCCGCGCGGCCGAGCCATGGGGATGCAGGAGGAGGATGCCAAGAACGTGGACGGCTGTGCCACCTTCTTCAAGGGCAGCAAGTTCATTCTGCTCGACAAGCAGGTGATCAACTTCGGCCAGACGGCGGTCCGCCGTCCCGATGCCAAGGGCCAGGATGACATCTACAACCGACTGTGGCAGAAGGATCACATCGCAGTGGTCGTCTTCCTCGAGAACCGGCTGACGGGCTCGCGCTTCATCATCGTGAACGCTCACCTCTACTGGGATCCCGCCTTCAAGGACGTCAAGCTGGTCCAGACGGCCATCCTGATGGAGGAGCTCACCAAGCTTTCCGACACGTACTCCAAGTGGCCCGCTTGCACCGACAAGACGGCCTTCCGATTCACCGAGGCCGAGGGCGAACGCCAGCCGCAGACCCCGCCCGAGCCCGCGCCGTCTGTCGAGTACGCCAGCGGAGATCAGATCCCGCTCTTCATGTGCGGTGACTTCAACTCGTCGCCGGGCTCGGCGGCGTACAATCTCATCCACAACGGACACCTCACCGAGGCACACCCGGACCTGGAGAAGCGACTGTACGGCAATCTCAGCCGGATCGGCATGACGCACCCGTTCAAGCTGAAGTCGGCCTACGGCTCGATCGGAGAGATGAGCTTCACCAACTACACGCCCGACTTCAAGGATATCCTGGACTACATCTGGTACACGTCGAACACGCTGCACGTGTCCGCGTTGCTCGGTGAGGTGGACAAGGACTACCTGCAGCGGGTGCCCGGGTTCCCCAACTACCATTTCCCCAGTGACCACGTTGCATTGTTTGCGGAGTTCTCCGTCAAAGGGAAGAAGGGCAAGGTGGTTGAGGCGGACTTTGGACCGCAACGAAACTGACGGGGTCTGCCGGCGCAGAGGAAATGAAATGAAATTTGGGTCAGGGTGCATGTCGAATGGAGAAATCTCCTTTTTAACGACCGATGAGACTGGTGTTTGTGTGTAGCCGGTTCTTTTTTTATTTCCTTTTCCTTGTTTTTTTTCTCTCTGATGGGATTTTGATTCTTTCCCTTTCATCCTCACATGTTTATCTCGGAATCTTTGGGGTTTGCTTTGTGCTTTTTCTGTCTTGCCTCGCGTGTCCTGTGGGTGTTTGTTCATCTTTGTATGTGTCTTGTTGTCCTCTTGCTCCGTCTCTTGCCTCTCTACCACCACACAGCCAGCCAGCCATCGCCTATCCTCCCTCTCCACCCATCTCTCCACACAATGTGTGGACCACGCGCTTCCCCCTCACACCGTGAGACAACTCTTCCTGTTGGCTGGCTGTTCATTTCATTTGCCCGTATGTCCTTGCCGAAGAGGATGTGAGGGCAAGGATCTAGGGTATGAGGATCGGTCTTTCTTGGAAAGTGGTTCCCATCGGCGCGGTAGTTTTCTGTTTTCTCTTTCTTTTCTTTTCAATTGCATGTTACGTCTCTATTCATATTATCTCTCTTTCTCTCTCTCTATCTGTCTCTTATTCTTCCCGTGTGACTCTCTTTCTCTCACTCTGTTGTCTATCTCGCTACCTATTTGGTACATGCTAGGATCTGATTACTTTCTTCTTTTTCTTCTTCTTTTTCTCTATCTATTCTTCGTTATTCTTTCTATTATATTCTCTCGAGTCTACCCGGACTTGATATACACGACTAGAAAAGATGTGTAAAACTGATTGGCTGGCTTTTGCGACTGCACCTGTTGTAATACGTCTCTGGTGTTGGTGTAGGCTGTGTGAATGTTGCTTTGCTGTCTTTGGTAGGGTAGAAGGGTACTTGGGTTTTGGGTTTTGATGCTTGTGGGGGATGGACAGAGAGATGGACAGGCAGACGGGCAGACAGACAGACGGTAGTGCTCCACAAAGCTGGCCGTGAAAAGCACACAGTTTGTAGGTCTGGTAGAGGAAACGAAGAAAGTTGATTTTCATAGTGTACTGTGGTTTAGTGTACAATGTACAGCAAGCAAGCATAGAGAACAATCCAAACAGATCCGTCTATATTCATCTAGTATACAGATACACATGTATAGGTATGTACCAATTGTAATGCTATTTATTGTACATGTTTCCATTGAAGGTTAGAGATTGGGTAAGTGGGGGTATATAGAGGGTGATCGATCGGTGGTTAGGGTGCGGGTTCGGATTTATACTCTGCTCCAGATGCAGGCTTAGATTCAGAGGCAGATTCAGACTCAGACTCAGACATAGCTTCAGATGTAGACGCAGATGTAGACGCAGATGCAGATGCAGATTCAGACTGCGGCACAGCATCGTCAATCCTCGTCCAGAGACCGACGAACCCGCCGCCAACGACCCGCGCCCCAACCTTGGGTCGACAGACGAGTACGCCTTCATCCGCAACAGCAGGGGGACTCGCATCGTCAGATTCTTCGTTCGCTGACGATGACGAAGGGTCCTCCGGGGTAGAAGAAGAGGAATCCGTCCAACAGGCCGGGTCAGCGCGGGACTTCTTCACGGCCAGGCGAACGTCCCACAGCCGGCCGCCGCTGATACCGGCGCCGAGCTCGACGGCCTTTTCCATCGCGAAGGGGAGGCCCTGTCGTCGGATCAGCTGCACGCATTCGCCGATCTGGCTGATGCTGGGCGCGAACACGATCAGCGTGCCGCCGGGTTTGAGGACGGGGGCGACGTGCGCGATGCGTTGGTCTGCGGAGGGCATGTCGAGGATGGCGTGGGAGAGGTAGGGTTCAATGGTGGTGGTGTCGGAGGGAGATGATGAGGAGGAAAAACGTTGTTTGTTCTGCGCGGCGATCCAGTCCTCGACGGGACCGACGTGGAAGTCCACGTTACCCGCGTAGAGGCCGCGGCGGAATCCGCGTACGACCTTTTCGGCGTGCGCGGAAAATTTCCCGGAGACGTCTACCGTGTGGATGACGGCGCGGCGGCGCTGCGTGCGCCAGGCGTCCCATTCTTGTTGCACTGCGTTCGCGGCATCCTCCTCCTCGGTGGTTTCTTGGGTGTTGTTCGCGCGCTCGAAGTCCTCCTCTTCGGGTCTTGTGGGTCGGTCTTCTAGGTATTGGATCTGGGATCTGAATGGGATTGTTGGAGGGGCCGGGTTGGCTGCTTGGATGGCGCGGGCTAGGTGGAGGGTCAGCGAGCCGTGGCCCGTTCCGGACTCGAGGATCTCAAGCGGAGGTTCATGGTCGCCTTCGGTGGGAGGCGCGACGTGGATGTCAAGGAGGGAGGCGATGAGGTTCGCGTCTGGTCCGTAGATCTACCGTGCGACGCGACGTGAGTTTGTGGTTTTTTCTTTGAGAGTGTAGGAGAGGATTTGCGATCCATACCGGAGTGACCTTTCGCGGAGTCAGGGTGACATATTCTTCCAGTGTTGGGTGCGTGACGCGGTGATCGGCCCCTAGACATTGACCTATTGTCAGTCTCTGTCTTCCTTCTTGTCCGCATTGTACGTTTCTACCGTTCGTGGGAGAGGAGATCGACTGACCTTTGTGTGCTCGAAACCGCTCGCGCACTCCGTGGCCGATGATGGAGTCGTGGGTTATGTATCCCCGGGGGAGATCCGTTTTGTCCCCGCTCTTCAGCGGTTTTGTTAATTTGGGATTCTTCTGATGGATCACGACTCGATCGCCCGCTAGAATGGTAGCAATAGATTAGTTGACGCGATTCACCGAGCAGCCGGACATTGGGATTGAAGGGAACGGACGTTGGAAGTAGGAAAAATTGGTGTTGATCGATCGGGAGTATTTTGGAGCTGACCGCGGTAAGTTCAGGCCTAAGACCCGCCGCAGGGACTGTAACATGCGAGCCATTAGATCAATGAGGTTCAAACAAGAAATGCAGAAGCAGAGTGGAGAGCGGACTTGAGGCTGGTGATCTTCACCTCTATCGATCCATCCAGGAATTCTGTCGGCAGATTCTGGGCGGTCATTACCGTACCATACATACATACCCGGTATTCCAGTCACTAGTTATACGATGATATCAGAATCCAAGATGGCCAGGAGGGGAAATTGAGGGATCCACCGTCGGTGACTGAATGGGTCGAGGAAATCAGGTGGACTGCTAGGATTTTGGACAGCCATATGCATGCTATGGTTGACTGGCTGTCACATCGTGATGGACCCATCTTTACGTGCCTGTTGACCTCTTCTGGTGGGGGGTTGGCTTTGTTGATTTCCTGTCCCTGTTTTTCCCCCTCTTCTCTCTCTCTCCCCGCCTCTTGACTCTTTCAACTCTTTTGGATCATTCTCAAGCCCACGAGTGAAACCCTGTATCACTCTTTTCTGCACTCACAATGGCGTCCTCTACCCTTCCTTACATGAAGACGAACCCCAAGATCATCTTCTTTACCGATTTCGACGGTACCATCACCCTCGAGGACAGCAATGACTTCCTGGTACGGATGCGCCAACCACATTTCCTATGCGCAGGGCTAACGGATCCAGACCGACAACCTGGGCTTTGGGTATGAACAGCGTCGCGCGAAGAATATTGCGGTTCTGGAAGACCGAATGAGTTTTCGGTATGTGATGCGACGGTTTACTTTGTCGGCCTTTCTGTCCCAGGAAATTGCACGGCGCGCTGGCGATGGCGCATGCTAAATAACATTACCACCCAAGTGATTCGTTCCGCGAGATGCTCGATAGCGTCAAGGTCCCCTTCAACGAGTGCATCGAGACCCTCTGCAAGAACATGCGCCTGGACCCCCACTTCCTCGAGTTCTACAACTGGTCGAGGGAGAACAATGTGCCGATCGTCGTCCTCTCATCCGGAATGAAACCCATCATCAGTGCCCTGCTGGAGAAGATGCTGGGCCAGAAGCCCGACGACCACCTTGTGATCATCGCCAATGACATTGAGAGCCGTGACGGCCAGGACGTCAACAGCCCCGGCGGCTGGAAGATTAAATACCACGATGACAGCCATTTCGGTCATGACAAGTCGCTGGAGATCAAGCCCTACCATGCGTTGCCGGACAGCGTACGTCCGACCTTGCTGTACGCGGGCGACGGCGTGTCGGACTTGTCGGCTGCCTCCCAGACGGACCTTCTGTTTGCCAAGAAGGGTAATGGTATGTCTCTTTTTATCTGTTCCTTTTCTTTACTGCTCTTTTGGTTCCCCCCCCCCTCCAATGATTTGCATCGTATTGACAATCTGCAGATCTGGTCAAGTACTGTGACCAGAAAGGACAACCGTATACGGTGTTTGAGAACTGGGACACGATCCTGGCCACGACGAAGGATATCCTGAGCGGCAAGGTCTCCGTCAAGAAGCTGGCTGAAGAGACCAAGGCGTAGTAGAAGAGATCCATGATAGAGTTGTATAGACTCGATAGAAGGATAGACGGCCTTAATGAAATCTATGAAATGAACCAAACCAATACGAGGTATTATATACTAGTCCCGATATGGAATCGTGATTACTAGCGCGGACCCCCAATTCTTCTATGCTGCCAGACCGCCTGCCTATCTGGGATTCCGCCCAAAATACGGGGAAGAAACACACTGGGCTGCCACTTTCTCTCTCTCCTTCCTTTCTTTCTCTCTTTCTATCCTTCTTGCTGCTCCTTTTTCGTCTGGCAATGAGATGACCGACTGCTAGGTCTTCTCTTTGACCATTCCCTGAATGCATATTGTGGTTCTGGTGTGCTTCATCATGCTTCAGCACCCAGCCACTTCTAATCCATCCAGTACTTGCCAGGGGCACTTCCTTCGATCATGACACGCCGACTTGTAGGCTCTCCATCCCCTGCCCCTACCCCTGGTGGTTGAGACCCACCGATCGGCTCGGTATGGCTAATAGGTTGTTCTTTGTCTTTTGCTGTGTATAGGTTCGCGCGGGTATCCAGCTCGCTTTCTTTGCTTCCATCGTCCTATTCCTCGTGGTGTTCTTGGACAACAAATTCCGTGTGCTACCCGACTCTATCCATGGCCATCTTCCGACTCACTACCCGGGGACGGTCGTCACCGACGTGATGGTCGTCACCTGTTCATCTATCAACGTCTTTGCAAAATGTAAACCTAAGCTGGGGACATGGGCCCAGGTGGACAAGGATCTCTACCTCCGCTCGGGGTGGACGTCCAGCGCCTACATCCAGTTTGAGCGGAAGAAAGAGCAAGACCTCCTTCCCACCGATCGGGTCGTCTTGGACTTGAGGGTCAGTCGACTGGTTCCCGAGTCGTCGGGAGACCCGAAGGAGGATCAAGAGCAGTGGGAGCCGAGGCCCGGGGGGATTTGGCTCAAGCGCACCGCCAAGCGTCATGCAAGTGATTCGGGAAAGGCCGTGACCGCCATCGACGTACTGTTCGGGGCCGACGCGGTTGACCCGCGAGCCGGCTGGGAGGTCAGGGACACTCCGCTGATGCTGGATGGCCGTACGGAGGAGCTGGAGGTCCGCGTCAGCGTTCGGAAAGGGGACCCGGCCAAAACCAAGAAACCGGTCCCGCGGATCAACGAGAATGGGCGGTTCAAGATCATGCAGTTGGCCGATTTGCATCTGAGCACGGGTCTGGGGGCATGCCGAGAGCCGGTTCCGGCGGAGACCATCCCCGGCCGCAAGTGCGAGGCAGACCCGCGGACCCTGGACTTCGTCGAGCGGCTTCTGGATGAAGAACAGCCTGACATGGTCGTCTTGAGCGGGGACCAGGTCAACGGCGATACCTCCCCGGATGTGCAGAGTGCCCTTTTCAAGTCGGTCAAGCTGCTGGTGGACCGGAAGATCCCCTACGCGGCCATCTTTGGCAACCACGACGACGAGGGCAACCTCAAGCGGTCGCAGCAAATGGCCATCCTGGAGGACCTCCCATACTCCCTCTCGTCGGCGGGTCCGGAAGAGGTGGATGGGGTGGGCAACTACATCGTGGAAATCCTCGGCCGCGGGAAGACGGCCCACTCGGCTCTCACGCTCTACCTTCTCGACACGCACTCCTACTCCCCCGACGAGCGACAATTCCGAGGATACGACTGGATCAAGCCCAATCAGATCCGGTGGTTCAAGAATACCGCCCAGGGGCTGCGGACCAAACACCAAGAATATACCCACATGCACATGAACATGGCATTCGTCCATATTCCCCTTCCGGAGTATCGGGATTCCCGCAACTATTACCGCGGGGCGTGGTCCGAGGCCCCCACGGCGCCGGGATTCAATTCGGGCTTCAAGGATGCGCTCGAAGAGGAGGGCATCCTATTTGTGAGCTGTGGACAGTACGTGCCTACCTTTATCGTCTTCTTTCTTTCTTTTTCTTTTTTGACCCTTCGACTGACTTTGATAGTGACCATGTCAACGACTACTGCATGCTCAACAAAGACCACAATGACAAGCCATCGCTATGGATGTGCTACGGCGGCGGTGCAGGATTCGGTGGCTACGGTGGTTATGGCGGGTACGTGCGACGGGTGCGCTTCTTCGACTTTGACATGAACGCCGGACGGGTGATGACATACAAACGGCTCGAATACGGGGAGATCGAGTCCAAGATCGATGAAATGATGATCATCGACGGGGCCACTGTGAAGGGACCGGAGCAGGACCACCAGTGATACCTTTCTTTTCTTTTTCTTCCAATTGTACTTTTTACTGATTGATATTGATATCGGATTTTTTTGACCAGTCTGTAACATGTTGCCTTGAGTAGCATGCTTTGAGTATGACCAACTTTTAGAACCAGTCTCGTAAACAGCAGTCAAAGACCTCAAGTACTTTGTACAAGTTGGCTCAAATCCTATGATACAAATACGGAAGAAGCAGAGATCAACCCCACCACTTCTCATAAAACACCCGCTCTTGACCCCCCAACAATCCCCCTAACACATCAACCATCTCATCCGTCATGCGCGGCGGCCCACACACGTAGCACACCGTTCCCGCGGGCTCAGTCCGTCCATTAGCGGAGGCAAGGGCCGTTCGGAGATCGGATTCGTTGATTCTCCGGTTGTGGATGTGAAACTCATCTGCTGATGGTGGCGATGATGAGGATGAGGCGGCGTCCGACGCAGGCGAAGTGGGGTTCTCCGACGAGGAGGGGGACGTCAGGAACAGGTCGAGGGAGATGCATAGACGGTGGGAGTAGGACTGTGAGCGGATGATCTGTTGGAGGCGGGGGAGGAAGAGGATTTGCGATAGGTCTGTGTTGGGTGGGTGTTTTGTGGAGTAGAGGATGTGGATGTTGTAGGAGTGTGGGTGGTGGTGATTGGTGTTGTTGGTGTTGTTGTTCAGGTGGGAGAGGATGGAGATTAGGGGGCTTGATTTTGTTAGTCTTCATTCATTATTTTTTTTTTCTCTTTCCTTTTTCTTTTGTTTTGTTGAAAGAAGATTGTATGAGAGAGACGTACTTGATGCCTACACCCCCCGCAACTAGCACCACCTTCTGCACCTTATCTAGGTCATCCACGCCTGTCGGCGGCCACACGAAGCTGCCTCCGACGCGGACTCGCAATTCCTGGTCCAGGATCTCGCGCGGCTCCCGCCACAGCCACGCGCTGGCTGGGTTGGACGGCGCCTTTTGCACGGCGAGCTCTACGTAGGGTTGTCTGCCGTGCGCATCGACGGGAGGCAACCCCGTTTCGTTGTCGTCGACACTCACGGACAGCGGTTCTTCGTCTTGGTCAAACGCCCCGTTGTCATGGTTCGGCGACGGCACGGGGAGGGCCGTAGCGTCTGCTGGCGTGGAGGTTATGGTGAACCCGCCTGCGTTGGCGATCGAGGGGATATGGACGTCGAGCCATTGGCCCGGGAGGAAGGTGAATGGTTCGGACTGGTGGTTTCTCTCTGGTTAGAAGTCTCGGGGATGCAAGTGGGGGCAGTGATGGGTGGGTAGGTAGGTACCTCTGGGGTGTCCGAGTCGGTGTCGGATTCTTGGTTGGAGGGGGGTAGGGCGAGTTGGAGGAGTCGTACTGTTGGGTTGATCTGTTCGATGTGGGAGAGGCGGACTGGGTAGAGACGGTTTTGGCGAGGCTCGGCTGCTGTGCGCACTTGGTGTGGCACTGAGGGCTTTCTGTGGGTTGGTGGGGAGCTCATTGGGCGAGTGAGGAGTGGTGATCTGGGAGCTGATATTGATACTGGTCGTGGTGGGGATCCCTGGTGTTGGAGGCGGAGGAGGCGCGGGGAGCGGAGATGGCGGAGAGCCTGCATTCAGTGAAGTGGACGGTGTTGGTGTTGACGGTTTGTTTATGGTTCAAGTAAGGATGAATTTAGTATCTATGTGTTTTGATCGAGTGACGGGTCTTGATATGAGGACTGGTGTGAGTTGTTGAAGAGGAAGTTGTTGGATGTTGAAGAAGAATGCATGATGTATCTGTACTTTGAGTATAAACGGTGTCCGAGTGGGGCGAGGGCCGCTTTGGGTTAGTCTGGTACCTCGTCCATCATAGTAATTAGTATGGTGGATCATGTACCTCGAACCACGGCTTGATCAGTATGGAATTATCAACTGCATGAAATGCGATATACTGAGGCTATATCAGATTTACATCGCGAGATCAGATAGAGAGATAAAAGATCAAAGATAAGAATTATCCAGGCTTAAATATGAAATCAGGTGACCGTATGACTGATTATCCAATTGTGCCAACTTCACATGATCTTCTCTCATTCTGTCTTTCTCATCACTTCATCTGGACATCTCTCAGACATTCACCAACTATTCCACGGATACGATAGCCACCAGACGCTTAAACTTGTCATTATTGAGCTAGACAGATCTCTATACCCAATAGGGAAACCAGAAATTAAGAACAGTCTCCCTCCACTAGTGTATGCAAGACCTCAAATCAATCACAACAACCAGATCCGACCCCCACTCCACCCGGGCGCTTCGATGGCCATTTGCACGCGAACTCCCCATCCTAGCTAGTCACACACTGGTGAGGTCGACTATGCAGATCGGGCGGAGTCATCACACGGGTTAGTGTGTGATGACCGGCTCCCGCGCGCTCATTGGTGATCTCCCCCCCCGGTCGCTGGCCGTGACGGGCGCTTTCTCAACCTCAAGCATTGGCCAGATGCATCTCTGGGAAACATGCAACCGCCCCTTCGCTCCAGCTCACTGGTCGCTTCCAACTCCGGGAGGGGGTCGCCCCTCTCCGGATCCCGGACATGCCTGGAGACCTGCGACCCTGGCCGTCCCGGCATGCTGAGCGCCATATCTACGACGCCTGCCGTCCGGCAGATCTTCGCAAACCTTTTCTTTTCAACGGCCGTCCGTCCTCCTGTCTGTGTGCTGCAATCCGAGCTTGGCTGTCCGATGCGACTGAATTAAACGTTCTGCCAGCCGGCCTGGCCACGTCCACAGATAGAACCGCCGAGTCTCACTGAACCTCTCTCCTCGACCGCCAACCTGTGTCTCCTCGCGTGCCTTGGGTGAAAATATAAAGACGTCGCGAAGATGACGTTTTACTTCCCTCGAACGTGGCGCAACCACAATCTGGTTTACATCTTGATGGCGATTGAGCTGCCGTTGACGATCATCATTCTGACGTTCACCGGCATCGCATCTCACGACCTCTACCGCACCAAGCTGTGGCAGGAAGGCGCCGATAATGGTTTCAACAGCTCCCCGGACGAGGCCCTCTATGCTGCGGCCAACTACCGACCATACAAGGCACCTATGGTGTGGAGCAACTTGTACGTGGCCACCTTTTGATACACACCCACCTTCTGCGTACAAGTTCTCGCTAACTGGACTAGCATCACCGAATACAATCTCGTCCTGGGCGTTCTCAGCACGTTCATCTTGATCGTCAAGTTCGCCACTCATGCCCTGCACCTCTTCTTTCCGCCTATCTCGGTGCTCATCCACGTGGGCCTGATCGCCGTTTACATCGTGTCTGCAAGCGGCCAGGCAGGCAGCGATACGTCCGATCCCGCTCACCCCCAATCGGGGCCGCCCTGGTACCTCTCGAAAAGCTGCTCCGTGGCCAAGAACCCAGACGTGGGCGCATACTGCAAACAAGCCAAGACGCTGTTCGCATTTACCATCATCATCATGTAAGCCACGACCCCTTCGAACCCCTCCACGGGTTTCAACCTGACATGCTCCCACAGGGTGTTCTATGCGGTGGAGGTGGGCTTCAGCGTGCACTCGTGCTTCGTCACCAAAGAGGAGAAACTCGAGCGGGACGAACGCCGCGAGGAGAAGAAGACCTGGAAGGAATACGAGGAGATGGCGCTCAACTCGCCCAGCGTGATCCCCCCGATGAGCCCAGCCTACAGCACCGGTGGCCCCCTGAGTCCCGGCTTCCCCGGCATGCCATCGACGACACCGCGCAGCCTGGCCTTCCACCGCCTCGACTACGAATCTGGATCGTCGGACCTGCCGCTGCGCAACAACGGCAGCCCCCAACGCTCACCCTCCTCGACGCAGCAGGAATCGGATGAGACCCTGAGCCCGGCCGGGCCCGTTCCCCAGGCTCCAGGCCCGATTTACTTTCCGCCACCGCCGAAGAAAGCGGCCAAAACATGAACTTTCTCCGTTGATGTAGTCGTGATGACCGTTGTAGCCGTTGGTCAATCGATCCACACTACCCAGCGCACTCAGCGATCAGAGTGTGGATGCGCCACCTCCTTCTTTGACACTTTTTCTTGAGCGATTTGATATGATTAATACACTATACCATTCATGGAGTCGCAATTGTCAACAGGACCTAGCTCAATCACAATTTTCTTTTCTTTAGCAAATCCCATCAATGCCCCTAGCACCAAGAGAATAATACCCCAACATTGCACCCCGTGAATATGTATGAATGTTTCAATACCGGCCTCCCATCCATTGAGATAAGATTTCCCAACCGGGGTCCTTCAAATATATAGGCAACAAGAAGAGGATCACATAGCGAATCAATCATAAGTCAAGCAAAGCTCTATTAAGATCAGGCATGTTAAAAGAAATATAAGAGAACAGAGAAGAAGGAGTACAAAAAGAGAAAAGGAAAAATCCAATCCAAGAACCCTATGACATGATATATAAGACATTTGAAGAAGGCAAGAAAGGATAATTAATCAATCAATCCGGCACAGACAGATAGACTGACTGACAAGATTGACAAGCTAGGGTATTGATTAAGTGTGGAAATGGAATGCTATGAAATGCAGGGAAGGGATGGATTGAGAATCCGTCTTGGGGAGCAGAGCCAAGTCGAAGCGTGGCGTGGATATACGTATACATCGATCAAAGAGTGTAGGAAGGGTTAGCTGTCTTGTCGTCTCTTTTCCTTTTTGGCCCAGCGTACTGTGGTTGTTTTGGTTAGCTGGTGGTCTAAAAACAGATGCTGGAAGAGGGAAGGAACGAAGAGGGGA
The DNA here is from genome assembly GCA_002850765.1 of Aspergillus taichungensis. Taxonomy (NCBI): domain Eukaryota; kingdom Fungi; phylum Ascomycota; class Eurotiomycetes; order Eurotiales; family Aspergillaceae; genus Aspergillus; species Aspergillus taichungensis. The sequence goes on from KZ559619.1 coordinate 44,476, forward strand.
GAAGGAAAGAAGAAGGAAAGAAGACATACACCCGCATGCATTACACAGCGTCTTCGGACCCTCAGGTCCCTTTCGCCACTCAGGCGAGTCAGATGTGCCGCAATCAGTGCACATGTACTCGCCCTTGGAGCGCTTCCGTCGATCAGGGTCCAAATCGCCTTGCAAGAATCGTCCGTTATGCAATCCCGTACTCAGACTTTGCGACCACTCCCCGTTGCGGTAGTGCAGACCCGTCATGACCTCCACGCCGTCGATGTGCGCCATGTTATCGGCGTGCTGCTTGCGCGCTGCGGCCTGCGATAGCAGCGTACGTTGGTCTGCATCGCCGAGGTCGTTGTTCTCATCGTCATCGTCGTCGTCGTCGTCTGCGCTTGCTTGTGTGTCTGAAGATTCGGCCTCTTCGTTGGAGTTGGATCCCGCTGCTTCATGGCTGGAATGGCGGAGGGATCTTCTTCTTGGGTAGGGTTGAGGGGCTGGTAGCTGTGCGGAGGGCTGTGAGTCATTGGCAGAGGACCAGAGTTGTTGCTGATGCTGCTGTTGTGCCATGCGCAAGTCGTGCTCTTCCTCCTGCTTGAGCTGCGCGATGCGCTGATGCAGGCGGATATTCTCGATCTTGTGTTCGAGGAACGCATCGAGGAGCTGCGTGCTGCGCGTGAGGTAGGGTCGACATATTATAAAGACGCCATTGCAGGTCTCCGGTTGGGAGCGGGAGTCCACGGGCTGGCTCAGGTGCGGATGCCCGCGGCCCTCGACGACGCAGGGCTTGTTGTCCGCCCGGTGAAAGCGGAAATAGCAGTAGAAGGGACGAGATTCTGCAATGCAGTGTTCGAGCTCGCGGGCAAACATTGCGCGGTCGTCGTCGTGAATGAAGTGTGACAGCGGGCTGCCCTGTAGCTGGGAGGGCTTACATCCGGCGACGTCAACGGACGAGGGGGAGGCATATAGAACCCGACCGTCGCGCGTGAGCAGCAAAAGCATGTCGTTCATTCCGTCCAGCACCCTTTGCGACCATGGTGGATCTTGTGCGGGGTGGATTTCGGCGTTGGGAATGGTCGCGGGGGAAGAACTCGGGGGTAGCGCAAGACTCTCAGACATGGAGACATTGCCAGCCAGGGTCTGGGGCATGACATACGAGTCATGACTCCCGGTGTGAGGGACACCAGTTGGGTGTGTGTCCCTGCACATTCTGAATTGCGGAGGCTGCTGCTGCTGGCTTTGGTTCGGACTATGGCTAGCAGCCCCCTTGCCCCAGTCGCGAGGCATGGGTTCCATCGTGGGGGTTAGACAGGACCACCACGCAAGACCACAGGCTGAAGTAAGATGCGCATCAGGGTGATTGGACCGAGGCACCCAGCGATTAGGTGGGGATCAAAAAAAAAATCTGGGAGATTCAGATAGACGAAAAGGGAGAGAAGTTCAGGATGTGACAGATCTCATCTATCAAATCCATTTCTCATTGGCGATCTCCTCATTTTTGTCCTGGGAGAGAATGGGGACGAGCTGTCAGATTCTCCCTATTTCTGAATCCCACTGTCAGGTAGCGCCCCACAGCTGAGCATGGCGGTCCCGCTTGGTTTCTTGTCCGTCGTTTTGCAGGATCCAGAATGCTCCGAATGAGATTCTCGCGACGCGAAAGTGGGTTTGACAAACCTCAGGAATAAGGCCATCAACTGACGTCATCTTCTCCTGCCTCAGGCCGGGAGAGTGTCAGGCCCCAGGCACCCGCACACGTGACTGCGCGCCGGTCTTCCCCGCGTCGTCGCGTCTTCTTTTTCTGTCTGTCTCCATCATCACCATCGTCGGTTTTCTCCCCATGGCCTTATCTGCCCGTTGAGGTGTTGAGCATTCCAGTGGAAGTCATTTCACTATGTGAGTAAATGAATACATGGCAGCATCACTCAATGTACTGATCGGCATTCTAGGTGTAAGTCAAGCCCGTCCCCACCTCATGCGACCTCTGATGCGGGGACGCCGTGCCATCCACCGTGACTGAACCCGGTCTCCAGCCAAGATCGATAAGCTTTCCATTTTAGGGTATTCCTCCCGTTTTCTTTTCTCCCCAATGGAAAATGGTGGTGTTCATTTGTCTCTGTGGATACTGATATCTTCAGGATCCGCTCCTTCGACAACACACGCAGCGAGACCATCCAATTCCATACTCCCCTCACCCTCATCGTCGGCTATAATGGTTCCGGGAAAACGGTGCGGATTGCCCCTTATCGGATCAAAGAAAAAGAGAGATGAATTGGGCGGCATGTAACAAGAGAACTTCCCACTAACCCAATCACAGACCATCATCGAGTGCCTCAAATATGCCACCACCGGAGACCTCCCGCCCAATAGTAAAGGCGGCGCCTTCATCCATGACCCCAAGGTAGGCGTCTTCATTCGCTTGATAGATGTCAATATCATGATATGGTGGCTAAGAGCATACCGGATATAGCTATGTGGAGAAAAGGAGGTCCTGGCGCAGGTGAAGCTTTCCTTCAAGGGCACCTCGGGAGCCAAGATGGTGGCGACTCGCAGTCTCCAGCTCACTGTAAAAAAGACGACTCGTCAGCAAAAGACCCTCGAGGGCCAGCTGCTGATGGTGAAGGACGGGGAGCGGACGGCCATCTCTTCGCGCGTCGCCGAATTGGACCAGATCATGCCTCAGTACCTCGGGGTCTCCCGCGCCGTCCTCGACTCCGTCATCTTCTGCCACCAGGATGAGAGCCTATGGCCCATGAGCGAACCCTCCGCCCTGAAAAAGCGATTCGATGAGATTTTCGAGGCTATGAAATACACCAAGGCGATCGACAACATCAAGGCTTTGCGCAAGAAACAGAACGAGGAGTTGGCTAAATACAAAATTATGGAGCAGCACTCGAAGGAGGACAAGGAAAAGGCCGACCGCGCTGAGAAGCGGTCCATCAAACTCCAGGATGAGATCGAGGCCCTACGCGATGAGACCCACCAGCTGTCCCAGGAGATGCGGCGCGTCGCAGAGCTGGCGGACAAGGCCTGGACCGAGTCCGAGACTTATGCCCAGATCTTGGGCGCCCTCGAGGGCAAACGGATTGAAGCCAAGAGTCTCCAGGCAACCATCGACAACCTGCAACGCCACCTAGTTGAACTCGACGATCCGGACGAATGGCTCGAGTCCAACCTGGAGCAGTTCGAGTCCCGCCAGATCCAGTTTCAGCAACAGGAAGAGGCCCAGAAGGAGAACTATATGGCGATTAAAGAGCGTATCGAAAGTTCGCGGCAACGGCTGGGAACCAAGCAGGCGGAATGCGGGAAGTATGAGAATGACCAGGCCAACTTCGAGCGGCAGGTCGAGCGGCGGCAGCGGCTGACCCAGGAGATCGCCCGCGCCAACAATATTCGTGGATTCGACAGCATTCAGGACCAGGCCGAGGTTGACGAGTTCATGCATAAGATCCGCAAGTTGTTGAAGGACCAGACCCTGGCGCTGGATCGAGCCAAAAGAGATGCGCAAAGTGAGCTGCGCGAAGTACAGGCTACCCTTAATGAGATCGGACAGCGCAAATCTGCGTTGCAAGAGAGTAAGAACGCCGCTAAACGGCAGATCGCGACCAATGACCGGGAGGCAGGCTCCTACCAGGCCAGGCTCGACGAGATCGACGTCGACGAAGGTGTGCAAGCGGCCCTGGAGGCCAACGTTGAAGATGTCGTGTCCCGCCTGGATCAAGCCAAGGCGCGGGCCCGGTCGGCCTCGTGGGACCAGGAGATTCAGACCGTGAATGCCGAGATCCGCAACGTCGAGGACGAGAGCACGCGGCTGAATGCCGAACTCATCGACGCCACCAAGATGGCCGGGGATCTCGCTCGCTTGGACCATCTCAAGAAGGAGCTGAAGGAGCGTGAGCGCAGCCTCGACACCATGAAGGGTGCGCATGGCGAACGCCTGGCCAAGCTGATCAGTTCTGACTGGCAGCCACACTCGCTCGAGCACGATTTCCAGAGCACCCTCGACGAGGAGTCCCGGGTCGTGGCCCGGGCCGAACAGGAGCGCGACACCGTGAACCGAGACCTGGAACAGGTGGAGTTCAAGCTGAAAAATACGCGCAAGATGCTGGCCCAACGACAAAAAGAGCTCCAGGAATGCGTTGAGGAGATACGTGAGGCCGTGGACGACGAACCAGAGGAGTATCCAGAGATTGTCCAGCAGCGACAGGCACAGCTCGAGATTGCGAGGAAGGACGCTGAACAATACGCTGGCGTCGGCGAGTATCTGACCAAATGTCTCGACACTGCCAAGCAGGCCAAGGCGTGCCGGATGTGCAGTCGAGGATTCCGCAATGACACCGAACTGCAGGCTTTCAGAAACAAGCTAGAAGCTCTGGTCAAGAAGGCTCGGCAAGACATCGAGGACGAAGAACTGCGCAACATGGAGGAAGATCTCAAGACCGCACGCTCGGCGAACACGGCTTACGACATGTGGTCTCGTCTGGGAAAAACAGACATCCCCGATCTGGAAAAGGAAGAGGAGCTTTACATCTCCCAGCGAGATGCGCTTCTCACCCGGGTGGAAGAACACGACCAAAAGGTGGGCGAGAAGGCCGAGAAGAAGCGTGAAGTGGAGGGTCTTACCAAGACCGTCAACACCATCATCCGATACGACGGCGAGATCAAAAGTATCCGCTCCCAGATCCAAGATCTCTCGTCCAAACAAGATGATTCGTCAGGGACACGCACCCTGGAGGACATCCAAGAAGAGATCGCCTCCCATGGCGAACGGTCAAGAAAACAGAAGCAAACGCTTTCCAAACTGATGCACGATCGAGAGCAGACCCAGGCGGAAATCAACAGCCTCGAACTGCAGCTGCGGGACGTGAAGAGCAACCTAGACAACACTAGGTTCCGGCTGGAGAAGAAAGCCGATCTCCTGACGCGTCTGGAGGAATACAAGAACCTCAACAGCCAACAGCGCGACGCCATCACTAAAGCCGATCAAGAAATCGAGGCTCTCACCCCTGAGCTGCTCAAGGTGCAAGCCCAATACGACGACATAAGCCAGCGTGCGGAGGCGCGGGAGCGAGAAATGCAACAAGGCATCTCGCAATTGTCGGAGAACGTGCGCCAGCTGGGACTGGCGAACGAGGAAATCGATTCGTACAACGAGCGAGGCGGCCCACACCAGCTGGAACGGAGCCAGCGCGAGCTGCAGACGATCGAGCACGAGATCAGCGATCTCGAGACCGAGCTGGGCACCATCACTCGAGAGATTAACAAGATCTCCGCGCAGCTCAAGGACAGCGAAAACACCAAGCGCCAGTACGCGGACAACCTCACGTACCGCCAGGCGACGCGGGCGCGGGACGCCGTGACGGCGGAGATCGAGCAGCTGGCCGCGCAGAACGCCGAGGTGGATCGCGGCCGGTTCAAGGAGGAGTCGGAACGACGCACGCGAGAGCACAACGCGCTGGCAGCCAAGCAGGCCAGCAAGATGGGCGAGATGAAGTCCAAGGACGACCAGCTGATGCAGCTCCTGGCGGACTGGAACACGGACTACAAGGACGCGGCGTCCAAGTACAAAGAGGCCCACATCAAGGTCGAGACAACTAAAGCGGCAGCGGAAGACCTGGCGCGGTACGGCGGGGCCCTAGACAAGGCGATCATGAAGTATCATGGGCTCAAGATGGAGGAGATCAACGCAATCATCGGCGAGCTCTGGCAGCGCACCTATCGGGGTACTGACGTAGACACGATCGCCATCCGCTCGGACAACGAAAACGCCAAGGGCAACCGATCTTACAACTACCGCGTGTGCATGGTCAAGCAGGGCGCCGAGATGGACATGCGCGGCCGCTGCAGTGCAGGCCAGAAGGTCCTGGCGTGCATCATCATCCGACTGGCGCTGGCCGAGTGCTTTGGCGTCAATTGCGGCCTGATCGCCCTCGACGAGCCCACTACCAACCTCGACCGCGACAATATCCGCTCCCTGGCCGAGTCGCTGCACGAGATCATCCGCGCGCGCCAGCAGCAGGCCAATTTCCAGCTGATTGTCATCACCCACGATGAGGACTTTCTGCGCCACATGCAATGTGGCGATTTCAGCGATTACTATTATAGGGTCTCGCGCAATGAACGGCAAAAGTCTATTATTGAGAGACAGTCCATTGCTGAGGTACTTCCCCTTCCCTCGGTGTCATATTTGAAGTTTTATACTGATCTGGTACAGGTTATGTGATATGATTCCTCTATTTCCTTCGCCTTTATACAGCCCGCCGGGGCTGAAGGTCTCACTCTTGTGTGGTATGTATTTCGACAAAAAGCGAATGTACAATAATGCTCAGTCTACGGGATTTGCATGGAGTTGGCGTTGCAGGATATGGATTATTTGAACGAGACAGAAACAATAAGTTTCCCTGACTCACAACATGAACAAGAACAATGACTACTAGAATAAGTATCTATCACTCAAACCCGCCACTCTCCTCCAACTCCAAACTCTCCTCATCCAACAACGGCACAAAGCGAAAATCCACAAACGACACCGTATGGTTACCTGTTTGTCTCTGCCCTCCTCCACCTGCAATACTCCCACCTCCACCAGGAGCATTAGAAGAAGAAGTATTAGAAAATGAAGAAGAATGCACAACCCCAAGCGCATCAAACTCCACCATAAACTGCAAACTCAGCACCCCCTGCCGATCCCCCCGGATACTCACTTTATTAGCAACGGCCATGGCGCGCGCGGCCTTTTGCACCAGCGCGAACTTGTAGTCTTGGCGGAGGCGGTTGCCCATGCTGGAGGGGGGGCTGACGAGGAAGGTCTCTGTTACTGTGGGGGCGCGTTTGGACCGCGTGGCTCGCGCGCGCGCGGTGCCGTCGTCTGTGAGGGTTTTGTGGTGGGTTTGTTGGGTTTGGTTCTGGGTGGTTGTGCTGGGGTTGGTAGTGTGTTGTTCGATGGAGAATTCGACGGAGGATTCGCTGAAGGGGCCGCCTATGCCGGTTAGGGAGAAGTAGGGTTCTTCTGTGGCGGAGGCGGATAGGCGCAGGACGGTTGGGTTTGTGCCCGAGAGCTCGGAGATGGCGTTGTGGAGCCAGGCGGAGCGCATGATGATTTTCATGGCGATAGCGTCGCGCTGGAGGGGGATGTCGGCGTCGGCGTCGGCGGTGAAGGCGTCTGGTTCGTAGGTTGTGAGGTCGCAGGTGGTCTTGACGCCTGTCTCGGAGAGGGTGATGCTGAGCGGGGAGCCGTCTTGGAGGTACTGCAGGGTGCAGGAGCGGTCGAGGAGGAGGGCGGGGGCGTTGAAAGCGCTGGAGGAGGGCTGTGCGCTTGGGGCGCGATTGCTGGGGCCGGAGCCTGCTAGGGCGGTGGATGGGGAGGGGTCGTTGACGCCGAAGATCTTGAGCGTCTCGAGGAGGGCCGTCAGGGAGACCATGAAGCAGGGGTAGTAGGTTGCGTCGGGGTCTTCTGCGCCGGCGTTTTCGTCGTGGAGGGGTTCATGGTCGGGATTGAGAGGCGGGTTGAAGGTGTAGCTGGTGAAGAGGGCTTTGTCGAGGAAGGCCAGGCCCTGCACCACCCTGCTTTCTTCGACGGAGAAGCGGATGCCGTCTGGGGTGATTTGCACGGTGGCTTTGGGTGCGAAGCCGATGCATTGTAGGAGGGTGTAGAGGTTGTGAGCGTTGCTGGAGACCGCCGAGAAGATGGGCTCGCTGGAGGGCATGGCGGTGTGAATTAACGGAGAAGATAGTGGGGAAAGAAAGAATTTCAATTATCCACTCTGCGAGGTATGGTACATGGGGGGATATCGAGGGAATGACGCGCAAGAAGACGGATTGAGAGCATTAAACGTAGACTCCGACGGCACAGATCATGAAAACAGCCCCGAAGCTGGTCACTCTATGATTAGCGATTGAGTGGAGGTCGGTCCTGAGGGAACTGGCTTACCCAAACGCCAACGATGCCGGGACACCGAAGGAGACAATACTCGCTAAGGAACGGTCTATCGAGAGTCAGACAGGCGGATCGGATTAATTCATTGGACGATCACTCACTCAGACCAAACAGGCCAGTCAGAATAAAAGCTACAACCGTTAGCCATCAATCCCCATCATCATCATTGAAGAGCATCCATACCTGCGAACAACAGAGAGAAGCCCACGGCGAACTGGTTGTCCTTGGAAACTAGTGGAGCGTAAGGGCTTGCGGACGCTGCCTCCCAGATCTCGTTCAGCGACATGAGTGTGAGTAGTAGTGGTAGTGATATGTGAGGATTGAGTCAATGAGAGGTAAATGGCGAGAGGACGGAATTGTTCAGGAAGAGGAAGTAAAGAGGAAGTAAATATGAAGCTATTTAGACGATCTGGCCCGATGACGCGCGCCGGATCAAGGTTGAGCCGAGGTTCCCCGTATTGGCCGCTTTATCTCTCCCCATTATCGGCCCCAGTCGATCTTCGTCTCGAGATCCTCTTTGCTCGTATTGCATCGCGTTGGAACTTCCCCCCATCATGGCTCTCACTGCCTCGGAGAGTAAGCTTGGACTGGTCGCCGTCTTTGGTACTGGTGATACTTACTGATTCAGGTCCAGGTCAGAATAAGCGAAAGGCGTCGGAGGAGTCCCCCTCCCCGGACTCGCAACAACAGATCAAGAAAGCGCGCACCGATTCTCCGGAGAAAGAACCCCAGGTACGATTCGATGCGCACTTTGATAGAGTTTAAAAATCGGGTGAATGCTAACTGTTACAAAGTCGGACGATGGGCTGTTGGATAAGCCGCCACTGAAGATCGTGCCCTTCCCCGAGAAAGTGAGAGATCCCGCACCCCGTCTGTCGCGCGACAGCGCTGACCTCATGTCCGATAGCCGGCCGTGTTGGAAGAACGTCGAGGAGATATTGAGTTCCGGGTGGTCAACAACGATGGTTCACATGATAGTTTTGTCGTCCTCACCGGGTTGAAGTGCATCTTTCAGAAGCAGTTGCCCAAAATGCCCAAGGACTATATCGCGCGGTTGGTCTACGATCGGTCGCATCTGTCTATTGCGATCGTCAAGCACCCGCTGGAGGTTGTCGGGTATGTATCACAGAGGGTTGGGCGGGTGGACGGCCGTGGCTAATGAATATGCAGCGGGATCACGTACCGGCCATTCAACAGTCGCAAGTTTGCGGAGATCGTCTTCTGCGCCATTTCGTCCGATCAGCAGGTCAAGGGATATGGTGCGCATTTGATGTCGCATTTGAAGGTCTGCTCGCTTGATCAAACACGAAACGCAGAGTCGAGGCTGACCACCGCCACAGGACTATGTGAAAGCGACGTCGCCCATCATGCACTTTTTGACCTACGCCGACAACTACGCCATTGGCTACTTCAAGAAACAGGGGTTCACCAAGGAAATCACGCTGGACAAGTCGATCTGGATGGGATACATCAAAGACTACGAAGGCGGCACGATCATGCAGTGCACGATGTTACCCCGGATCCGATACCTCGAGGTGGGACGGATGCTCCTCAAGCAGAAGGAGGCCGTCCACGCGAAGATCCGGGCATTCAGCCGCTCCCACATCATCCACCCGCCGCCCAAGGCGTGGAAGAACGGACCGGTGAAGATCGATCCGCTGAGCATCCCGGCGGTTAAGGAATCGGGGTGGTCCCCGGACATGGATGAGCTGGCCCGACAGCCGCGGCATGGGCCCAACTATAACCAGCTGCTGCACCTGCTGAACGACATGCAGAACCACAGTGCGGCGTGGCCGTTCACGCAGCCGGTGAACCGGGACGAGGTGCCGGACTACTACGAGGTGATCAAGGAGCCGATGGACCTGTCGACGATGGAAGAGAAGCACGAAAAGGACATGTACCCGACGCCGCAGGACTTTATCAAGGACGCGATGTTGATCTTTGACAATTGCCGGCGGTACAATAATGAGAACACGCCGTACGCGAAGAGCGCCAATAAGCTGGAGAAGTTTATGTGGCAGCAGATCCGGAACATTCCCGAGTGGTCGGTACGTTAAGCTGTTGCATTGCGGGCTTGATATGAACTCAGTACTAACTAGTGTCTTTTTACTAGCATTTGGCGGATGGACATTAAGGGATGGGTTTTTTTTTCTTTTCTATGGGATGGGAGGGAGTCGATGGTAGCCTGGCGTTTTTATCTCTCTTTCTATGCATCGTTCTTTCGGTCTGTTATGTTTATTCTGTATTTGGTGTTCTATTTGTGTCATGATCCAATACCCCCGGCATAGTGGAGCCAATTCTTGCGGCGAGTGGAGAGCAAGGGATATGCAGTGGTCCTTGTCCACACCGTGGGTTTCGAAGACTCCAGCTTCATGAAAAAAGGATTTCCCCTCATCACCGTTAGCACATGAGGGATCGACAGCGATATTAAACAGGGCGAGGGAGGGCGCGCATCCCCTTGCATGATTGCAGAGCATGTCAAGAACGTGGATGGATCGACGGCGAAAGTGGATCGATCATTTCGGTTATTAAATCGCCCGGTCCGATGGCTGCAGAAGCAGTAAGAAAAGCCCAAGAAACTAAGGGAAATAAGGAAATTAAAGAAAAAATAAGGAAATCCAAGAAATGAAATGGGAACAACCGATATGACAGCCTCAGGCAGCAATTATCTCCTTAGGCCAACCGCCAACACTTCATCCTTTCATTCAACCTCATCTCTTCCTCTTCCTCTTTCTCTTCTTCTTCTTCTTCCTCATCCGCGTCCTTCTTTTCTCCCTCCCCCCCAGTGACCTCCTGGATGGATCGTCTCCTTCCTCTCTAACCCCCAGTTGTGTGTCCCACCAGCTGTTCTTCAATTCTTCAATTCTTCTTCTTCATTCCTGGTCTCCCCTCGTCAAAACTATCCACCGACCGACCCCCCTCCTCCCTCGGTCTCCCCTTCGCACACCGTTCCACAAGGGAGACTCCTGACTTGGACAGGCTCCAATCCTTCAATTATTCGTCTCGTTCTATTTTTCTGTTTTTTTTCTTGTTCATTTTCTCCCTCGTTATTATTTTTTTTTTTCGCCCCGTCATTCCTTCAGGAAACCCGTTATAATCGCCGCGGTCCTTCCCGATACTCACGGATATCCACGTCCCGACCTCCTATTCTTGGCGCAACTCGACCGACTGAACCGACGCGACCGAACCTCTCATTCCCCGCCATTTGACGCTCTCCACGCACTCGTTCGAACTTCGATCATAACGGTGGTCCATTTCCGCCAACTCCCCTCGCCATGGCGTCCCCCTCGATGATCGATCTGGAACAGCGGAATCGCTTACCGACCCTGTTCGAAGTCCTCAGCCGTCGCACCCTCGCCCCCGTCGATCTCTTCTCCTTCTACATTTACATGCGCGATCAAAAGCGCTCGGTCGATTATCTCGATTTCTGGTAGGATGGTTCCCTTTTCCAATCGTCGTCTGGGTCTAACCGCAGGTGGTAGGCTCGATGTCTCCCAACACATGTCCCTCTGCCGCCACTACGTGCGCGAATTACGTCGGTCCGTCTTGGTCGCCACGCCCGATCTGGAGAAAGCCGACAGCAAGAGCTCGACGGCCGCCCTCGAGAGGCTCGAGAAGCTCGAGAGCTTCAGTGAAGTCCCCTTGACCGAACCGGGCCCCTCGAATTTCCCGAACCGCTTCAACGATGTGGAGGAGAAGGACTCGGATCTCCGGTTGTCGGCCTTCTTGCGCTCGGAAGGCCAGACCCCCGGCCACTCGCCGCAGAATAGCCTGGGTTCGGAGCACAACAACATGTCCCAACCGCCGTCCCACGAGCAACCGCCCCGGGACAGCTCGGGCACCCGCGCCGACTCCCCGTCCCCCGGCCACACCGTCGCGCGCGCCGACATCCGCGCCAGCGCCGAGAAGGTCCTGTACACCTACCTCCTGCCGGGGGCCGAGCGCGAGATCGTGTTGCCCGAGGAGATGGTGTCGTCCATCATCAACCTGGTGGAGGACGACGGCCGCGACGACCCCGAGGTGTTCGATCCCGCCAAGGACTACGTCTTCCAGGCGATGGAGCGCGACGCGTTCCCGGGGTTTTTGCAGGCCAAGGCCCTGGGGAACCTGGTCCCGCTGAGCATCGTGGCGCGCCTGGCGGTGGCGCTCGTCAGTTTCGGCGGCGGGTTCTGGGGGGCTTTCTACGTGGTGCTGCGCGATCAGCCGAAGCACATTCGATGCTGGGTAGGTCCTTCTGGTTTGGAGCCCGTGGGGTGGGTGCAATGCTAATGGTGTACAGGTGATTCTGCCATTCGTGATCGCCTCGTACTTCCTGGTCTCGTACCAGTACAAGATCGACCCGATGATGGCAGTTCTGGGGTACAGCGAGTACACGTTCATGAACTGGTCCCCGATCCGGGAGCCGTACGTACGGAAACTGCTGAACAAGCGCGCGCTGGCTACAATGATGATCGCGGCCTTTGTAGCGGCCGCGCTGAGCATCTTGTTCATCTTCGTTCCGGGGACGATGCTCTAATCTCCCCCTCCCTTTCTCACACTCCCTTACCCCCTCTATGTTTCCGATTGACTGGTTTTGTTTATGGTGATGGTGATGGTGATGGTGGATCGTTTCCGATCCGACAGTGTTTATAATCTTATACTCGACTCCCAGCGTCCCGTCGTGATCTGTCCATACTGACCTGCGTTCTTTTATCGATTTTTCTTTCTTTCTCTTTCTGTCGAATTTCTCTTCGGACAATACCCCTTTTTTTTTGCTGCACCTTGGCATGTATGCTCCACGATCATATCCTTTCTTTCTTTCTGTCCTTATTTGATTTCCCTGTGATTTCCTTGTTGTTTCCTTTTTTTGCTAGTGACCTTGTACCGGGTAATTGACTATCCACGAGCCTTTTAATGTGAAATATCTTTCCCCCCCTAAAAAAAGATCAAGAAACCAAAAATACGAGTAAAACTTTCCGATAAGGAATGGCATCACGATTCGTAACTAAAGCTATAAAACAACCGCTAGATCAAACCTAATCAAGTCTTTCGTCCCAAGATCCGCTTGGCGTGGCGAGCGCCTGCGCTCAACCGACTCGAACCGGCACCCTCGTCGACGTCCATCTGAGAAGACGGCGCCGAGCCCTCCGCCTCGCCGCCCGCCTCGCCATACCCATCGTCGACGTCGAGATCGTCGGCGGAGAACTCGCGCTTGTTGCCGCCTGCGCCGAACCAGCTGCCTCCACTGGTACCACCACCAGCACTGCCGCCTTTCGCCCAGGGCAGTCGGGATCCTTTCGCGGGGGGTCCACCCTCGCCGGTCGTCGCACCGGGAGCGATGGAAGAAGAAGGAGGAGGAGGAGGCGGATCAGCCGCGAACCCAGCAAGAGTCTTCTGGAAGAGGTCGGTGTGGGCCGCTTGGCGAGCCCGCGAGGCGACGGCATCCGAGCGGATGCGGGCGATCTCGGCCTCGAGGTCGGCGATGACGTGGCCGCAGCGGGATTCCCAGGCTGAGAGACGGGCGATCATGGCGGGGAGGGCGTGGGCGGGGTTCACGTCGCGGAGGGGCGCGACGGCGGTGATGTGGACGGCGGGCGGGTGGGAGGCGGGGGCGAGACGGGCTGTGATCAGATTTGCGTAGATGGCTGTTGTGATGAGGGATTCGAGGTCGGCGGGGGCGGCGATGGAGAGGGCGGTCATGAGGGTTGGGTAGGTGAGCGGGGGTTGGGTGGTTGCGGCGAGGGTGAGGAGGGAGAGGAGGCGGAGTTTGAGGGTTTGGGGGGGTGTTAGGGGGGGGAGGTTGGGTGTTTCTATTTCCCGTTAGATGCGTTTTCCTTTCTTTGGATAGATTGTATATATATGGGGAAAGAAAACAGAGGAGGGAGATAGATACTTTGATAGTCATCCCAGGTCCCCCAGGCAAAGATCTCTAACAAGGTCCGGTAGGGTTGGAATTCGGCGGGGGTGTCGGGATCGCGCAGAGACTGAACGGCCGGGGTGTCGAGCAGTTCGGCAAAGACATAGGTGTTGGGATGGTCAATGGCGTTGGTGATGAGGTTGGCGACGAAGCGGGGCGAGGCGGCGGTGGAGGCGTTGGCCAGGTGGATGAAGGGTTGGAGGGCCTCGATGGCGCGGGCGTGAGATTGATCCATGGGAGATCACCGGGCCAGTTTGGCAGGATCAGACGGATGAGAAGAGAATGGGAGTATCGTATTGAGGGGAGGATGAAGGAAATGAAGCCATTCGGAGATCCCGTGGAGATGGAGTGTATGGTTGGAGTTATGCAGATGACTCATCCGATCATAACAATCACTCTTCGTTACTATGTAATCAGTTAGACTTCAGCCGGACAAATCTCGACATCTGGACTACCAAATGAAACCATCAAAAGTTCAATAGTAAATCTATAGTAATATCTATAATATCCTCCAATCGAGCAATGAAACTGCGACGGTTTCATGCTGTCCTGTTTGGCCGATAATGGTCCGTCTCGTATGATACCGTCCCATACCGTACCGTATCCTTGCTTCTTCCTCTTCTTCCTTACTTCTTTTCTTTCTCTCTTTCTCTTCCTCTCTCTCTCATTCTCTTCTTTCTCCTCATTTTCTCATCCTCTTTCTTTTTCTCTCTCCTCTTTACTATCTCCTCGTTCAGATCATCTGTGATCTCATCTCTCATTGCCTATTCTCCGAGATTGTTCGGAGAGAATCACACCGTTACGCCCAAATAGGGGCATGACATGGATCACGTACATTTAGTGCCATCTGCTGTAATCATCATCGACTCGACTTAATCCACCACTCATCCCGCTTCTTCCGTTCTCTCTCTCTCTCTCTCTCTCTCTCTCTTTCTCTCTTTCTCCCTCTTATCCTTTCTTTTCCTTCTTCTACGTCCTCTCAAATCGCCTCTATGTGGTAGTCCACCTCCTACCGGCTGCCTTGCCTCCTTGTCAACTGCCATGTTGTCGTCCTCCCCCCCGATAAGCGCCCGCCATGATGGGCCGTCGGCCTCCGCCCACATGGCCACCACCACCCTCAACGTCGAGGGCATGACCTGTGGCGCCTGTACCGCCGCCATCGAGTCTGCGTTTCACTCCGTCGCCGGCGTCGGAGAGGTCTCCGTCAGCTTGATCATGTCCCGCGCCGTCGTCCATCACGATCCCGCCGTCATCTCCCCGGCCAAAGTCGCCGAGACCGTGGAGGACTGTGGCTTCGACGCCACGGTCGTCTCCACGGATATGCCCACCGCCCCAAACGCTGTCGACGAGGATGGTCCGCCCATGTGTATCACCACCTACGCCATCGAGGGCATGACTTGTGCCGCCTGTACCTCCGGCGTCGAGTCGGGTGTCCGGGAACTGCCCGGCGTCGAATCCGTCAGTGTCTCGCTGCTGTCCGAACGGGCCGTCGTCGACTACGACGGCTCGCGCATCACCGCGGAGCAAATCGCCGACGCCATCGAGGACCGCGGGTTTGGTGCCAAGGTCCTCGAGACCACCGCGCCCCCGCGCAGCGGCGGTCGTCCCTCCCAGGTTGCCGAGGCCTCCGCCCGTCTGTCCGTCACCACCGTCGCCATTACCGGCATGACCTGTGCCGCCTGTACCTCCGCCGTCGAGAATCAATTTCGCGACGTGGACGGCCTCGTCCAGTTCAACATCAGCCTGCTCGCCGAGCGGGCCATCGTCACCCACGATGCCACCCGCCTGTCGCCCAAGCAGATCGTCGACCGGATCGAGGACGCCGGGTTTGAGGCCGCCATCGTCGCGCAGGATACCCAGGCCGCCGGCGCCCGCGGCCTCGCCCACGTCACGTTCAACCTCCATGGCGTGCGCGACGCGGTCGACGCCGCTGCCCTCGAGGAGGCCCTCCTCCAGCGGCGCGGCATCTGCCTCGCGGCCGTCGACTTGACCACCGCCCGCATCGCCGTCTCCTACGACCCCCGCGCCATCGGCGTCCGCTCGCTCGTCACCACCATCGAGGAGCTCGGCTACAACGCCCTGCTGACCGACACCCACGACACCAACGCCCAGCTCGACTCCCTGGCCAAGACCCGCGAGGTCCACGAATGGAAGCGGGCCTTCCGCTTCGCCCTCGCCTTCGCCATCCCCGTCTTCCTCCTCAACATGGTCCTGCCCATGTACCTCCCCGCCCTCGACGTCGGCCGCTTCCGCCTCTGCCCGGGCCTCTACCTCGGCGACCTCGCCGCCTGCCTCCTCACCATCCCCGTCCAGTTCGGCGTCGGGCGTCGCTTCTACGTCTCCAGCTTCCGCTCTCTGCGCCATCGCGCCCCGACCATGGACGTCCTCGTCATGCTCGGCACCTCCGCCGCCTTCTTCTACAGCGTCTTCACCATGCTCTTCGCCCTGTTCACCGCCGCCCGCAAGCGCCCCTCCACCGTCTTCGACACCAGCACCATGCTCCTCACCTTCGTCACCCTGGGCCGCTGGCTCGAGAACCGCGCCAAGGGCCAGACCTCGGCCGCCCTCTCGCGGCTCATGTCCCTGGCCCCATCCATGACCACCGTCTACGACGACCCCATCGCCGCTGAAAAGCAGGCCGAGGCCTGGCACGCGGCCTCCGCCCCCACCCCCGCCGGCGAGGCCGCCGCCGCCGCCGGGCCCGGACGCCGGGTCATCCCCACCGAGCTCCTGGAGGTCGGTGACGTGGTCATCCTGCACCCCGGCGACAAGGTCTCCGCCGACGGCGTGGTCCTCCGCGGCGAGGGGTACGTCGACGAGAGTATGATCACCGGCGAACCCCGGCCCATCCGCAAGGCCGCCGGGAGCGCCGTCATTGCCGGCACCGTCAACGGCACGACCGCCCTCGATTTCCGCGTCACCCGCGCCGGCCGGGACACCCAGCTGAGCCAGATCGTCCAGCTGGTCCAGACCGCCCAGACCAGCCGCGCCCCCATCCAGCGCATGGCCGACGTCGTGGCCGGCTACTTCGTCCCCGCCATCGTCAGCCTGGGCCTCGTCACCTTCTTCGGCTGGATGTTCATCAGCCACCTGCTGCCCAACCCCCCCATGATCTTCATGGCCGAGGACAACGGCGGCCGCGTCATGGTCTGCCTCAAGCTCTGCATCTCCGTCATCGTCTTCGCCTGCCCCTGCGCCCTGGGCCTGAGCACCCCGACCGCCGTCATGGTCGGCACCGGCGTCGGCGCCCAGCAGGGCATCCTCGTCAAGGGCGGCGCCATCCTCGAGGGCGCCACCAAGATCACCCACGTCGTCTTCGACAAGACCGGCACCCTGACCACCGGCCGCATGACCGTCGCCGACGCCCGCCTGGCGCCGTCGTGGCAGGCTTCGGAGGATCGCCGCCGCCTCTGGTGGCAGATGGTCGGCCTGGCCGAGATGAACAGCGAGCACCCCATCGGCCGCGCCGTCCTCGCGGCCGCCCAGGTCGAATCCGGTCACCCGGGCGAGGGGGCCCTCCCCGGCAGCCTCGGCGACTTCGACGCCTGCGTCGGCCAGGGCATCGCGGCGCTGGTCGAGCCCACCACGGCGGCCGAGGAACGCGTCCGCGCCCGCGTACTGATCGGCAACGCCGACTTCTTGCAGTCCCGCGATGCCCCCGTCCCGGATGACGAGGTCGCCGCCGCCGAGTCCCCGGAGCTTGCCGGTGCCGCCGCCGCCGCCGCCGCCGCCCCCGGCGCCAAGGAACCCGCGGGCGTCACCACGATCCATGTGGCCATCGACGGCCAGTACGCCGGTACCCTCCGGCTGCGGGACACGGTCAAGCCGACCGCGCGGGGCGCCGTCGCCGCGCTGCACCGCATGGGGCTCGCCACCGCCCTCGTCACCGGCGACGCGCGGCCGACCGCCCTCGCCATCGCGGCGGCCGTGGGCATCCCGCCCGAGGCGGTCCACGCGTCCGTCGCGCCCGCCGACAAACAGGCCATCATCGCCACCCTCGAGGACCGCGGCCACCGCGTCGCCATGGTCGGCGACGGCATCAACGACTCGCCCGCGCTGGCCACCGCCTCGATCGGCATCGCCCTGGCCTCGGGCACCGACGTCGCCGTCGAGGCGGCCGACATCGTGCTCATGCGGCCCGACGACCTGCTCTCCGTGCCCGCCAGCCTGTGCCTGTCGCGGGCCGTCTTCAACCGCATCCGGCTCAACCTCGTCTGGGCCTGCCTTTACAACCTCATCGGCCTGCCCTTCGCCATGGGCCTGTTCCTCCCCTTTGGCGGCGTCATGCTGCCGCCCATGGCCGCCGGCGCCGCCATGGCCGCCTCGAGCATCTCCGTCGTCGTCAGCAGCCTGCTCCTCAAATTCTGGCGCCGGCCCCGCTGGATGGACGCCGACACGCTCGCGTACGAGGGCCCGGCCGGTCCGGACCCCCGCGCCGCCACCAAAACCCGGTGGGACGTCTTGACGCTGGCGCCCCGACGCGGCCCCGCCCGTCTGGTCCACCAGGCGGTGGGTCGCCTCCGCGCCCTGTTCCTGGGAAAGCCCGCCGGCGGACTGGACACGGACGAGGGATACGTTCCGCTGCAGACTGTCGAGCCGGTCTAATCAATACCTTAATCGTGAACCATGCCTTTTCATTCTATCACCATCTGCATGTATCATGCATTAGACATGCCTACCCACCTCACTTTATCTATTCTTTACTTTACTTTTATTTCCTATCCTTTTCGGGTCCAATAGATACGACATGACCAGTCTGATTGCTATCATGAGCTCTCTTCTTTTCTTTTCTTTTTTTTTTCTTAAACTGCTGGTCTGTTGATACTGCTTGACGAAATGGGCTTGCATGACTTTGATTGATTGATACCTCTGTTGTTCGGGTTTGGTTTTGTTTCTGGTTCATTAATAATATGACTGGAAATACAAAGTTAATACATACATGGCGGACACACCTAGTGTTTATCTCGCCCACTTGTAGATATGTAGCTACACACGTAGATATTCGTAATAAGTGTATAAACAAAATAGAGCTAAATGATTGAAATGCAAGTGGATTAATCGGTTTCAAGAATCAGATCGTCTCTCGTTAAGCGTGCCTCCTATCAAAGGACTTTTGAATAGATCTCCCCTTTCTCTTTTCTGGGCGGTGTTCCTCTAGATAGATGTGACTGATGTGATGTGTTCGTTTAACCTTTCGTCTCCTCTTCCTTTCCAGACTCTTTGCCCTCTCCTACAGCAGCAGCAGCAACAGCAGCGCTGTCAGTACTCTGATCCCCAAGCTCAATATCGCCGTCTCCGTCTTTTGCACCCGGCTCTGTATCTGTCTTTGTCTCTGCTTCCTTGGAGTTCTTGCCCTCTTGCTGATTACTATCACCACCACCCTGCGAAGCGTCATCGCCATGCACCGCAGACTGCAAAGTATCCTCCCCCTCATCCTGAGAAAGCGTCATCTCGACGCCCCGCCCATCCTGCAATCCCATGTCGGCGACGCCCACGACGGGTGGTCCCCGGGCGTGCGGAACGTCCTCGGCGGGATCGGATTGTGCGGAGCCGTCGGCGCCTTCCATTGCTTGGGTTTCGATTGTGGTTGCGGTTGTGGTGGTGGTAGTGGATTCTTCGTAGGGAGAGGTTTGGTTTGGTTGTTGTTCTTGGTCTATTGGTGTCGTTTTTGTTGTGGTGGTGGTTGATGATTCGGTGGTGAGTATGTCGTTGCTTGGGACTGTCTTGTGTTAGTTTGAAACGTGGCTGGGCAGAGTGGATAGATTTGTCTCATGCGGAGGTGGTGACATGTAAGTACCTTCTGTAGGAGCCCCCTCAAGTGTGATATCCTCGTTGGTGGCCTCGCCGCCAGGCGACGAACCCCCCGCTACTGCTGCTGCTGCTTCCGCGGAAGCGCCAGTCAACCACGGAATAGGTGTCAGCAGGGCGCCTCCGAGTGACTCATCACTGCCCGGGACGTGCGTATCCTGGAACAAGGCGAACGTGGAGCCAGGGTCCGCGGCGCCGTTGGTCGCGCTGGAGATGATGCCATTTGGCTGATGAGTCGGTGCAGCGGTCCCCGCACCCGCACCCGTCTGCACGGGGAAGATATCGGCGCTGCTCGTCACGGAGACGACGCGGTCGAGGGCGCGCAGGTAGGCCGGGAGCGTGCGGTAGTGGGCCTGCGGGCGGAGGATAAGCTCCGCGAGGCGCTGGATCGTGTGCGGGGGTTTGGAGGGGAAGAGGGAGCGAATTGTTGAGCGGGTGTTGTTGAGGAGGAGCTGGAGCGGTTGCGGAAGGGCCGGTTCTGTGGTCGTTGCTGTGAAGGAGGACTGGGGCTGAGAGTCTGGGATGCGGTCTGTGGACGCGGAGACTGGGGTATGCGTTGGGAGGTCGGCGTTCTCTTTGTTGCTGCTTGAGGGGGGTTGGTTGGTGGTTTGCGGGTCGCTGAGTTGCGAGGGTTCAGGAGAGGAAGGCGACTCGGGCATTGGGAAGACGTTGTAGACGATCTGTACGGCCTCTGGTCAGTCGGCTCGGGGTGGTGTTTGATGGGAGAGATAACGGTTGAGGGGGCGCACGTAATCCAATCGGCTCAGCAGTGGTTCCACCATCGCTGGCCATTTCTGACTATATCGACCGCAGGAGTCAGCCCTTTCAGCTCTTCGGGGTAGACGTAGATTCGACGTACAGATCCATCATGCCGCCATTGGCGACTGTTTCCAAGGTTTCCTCGTCTGGTTTGTCAGTATAGGGTACACAGCGGCAGCATTGGGGGCTAGGGATCAAGGATCCCACGGGGGTTTGACATACCCAAAGACATTCTGCAGAATACGACGGGGCGTCTGATCGTATGGCAGTCGAGAAGCGAGTAGGAGAGGAATGGACAGCGAGAAGGAGAGAGCGAGAGAGCGAGA
This sequence comes from Aspergillus taichungensis, assembly GCA_002850765.1. Classification (NCBI taxonomy): domain Eukaryota; kingdom Fungi; phylum Ascomycota; class Eurotiomycetes; order Eurotiales; family Aspergillaceae; genus Aspergillus; species Aspergillus taichungensis. The sequence goes on from KZ559619.1 coordinate 65,174, forward strand.
GCGACAGATGAAGCGACAGATTAAGCTTGGTTTACGCGCGGCTGTCGGAGCCGCTGATTGGCCACACACCCGCTTATCAGATGAGCACGTGATTTACTATCGGCCCGGAATTTTCCTTGCGGGGTCCAAAGGATGCGAAGATTCAAGATCGAGTCATACTTCCTCCGTCAAGGCTTCAACCCAACCTCACGCTGCACTCAATCACCATGTGGAACTCCCCCAAGGTCGGAATCCTCGGCGGTGGCCAATTGGGCCGCATGCTGGTCGAATCCGCCAATCGTCTCAACATCCAATGCAACGTCCTCGACGCCGAGAACTCCCCCGCAAAGCAGATTAGCAACCACGACGCCCACGTTACGGGTTCCTTCAAGGAGCGCCAGGCTGTGCGCGACCTGGCCCAGTCGTGCGACGTCGTGACCGCCGAGATCGAGCACGTCGACACCTACGCCCTCGAGGAGATCGCTTCCCAGGTCAAGGTCGAGCCCAGCTGGCAGGCGATCCGCACCATTCAGAACAAGTTCAACCAGAAGGAACACCTGCGGAAATATGGGATCCCCATGGCGGATCACCGTGAATTGGTGGACAGCACCCCGGAGGCGCTGGCCAAGGTGGGCGAGGAACTGGGATACCCGTTGATGCTCAAGTCGAAGACCATGGCTTATGACGGCCGTGGGAACTTCCGCGTCAACTCCCCCGCGGACATCCCCGAAGCCCTGGAGGCGCTGAAGGACCGGCCGCTGTATGCTGAGAAGTGGGCCTATTTCAAGACGGTTGGTTCTTAAACGCTACCCCCGTTGTCGGCGCAATTACTAAGTTTCGAAATCAACACGCAGGAACTCGCCGTGATGGTCGTCAAGACGAAAGACAGCGTCCTTTCCTACCCCACCGTCGAGACCGTCCAGGAAGATTCGATCTGCAAATTGGTCTACGCCCCCGCGCGCAACGTCCCCGAGCACATCAACGCCAAGGCGCAAGAGCTGGCGCGCAAAGCCGTCGCCGCCTTCGACGGCAAGGGCGTCTTCGGCGTGGAGATGTTCCTCCTCGAAGACGACAGCCTGATGCTGTGTGAGCTGGCCAGCCGCATCCACAACTCGGGCCACTACACCATCGAAGCCTGCCCGATATCGCAGTTCGACGCCCACATCCGCGCCATCCTCGACCTGCCCATCCCGCCAGAGAGTCTGCAGCCGCGCCAGCCGTCCATCATGCTGAACCTGATCGGCGGCGCCGCCCCCGACACCCACCTGCAAGCCGCCCAGGCCGCGCTCGCCATCCCCAACGCCGGCATCCACCTCTACAGCAAGGGCGCTGCCAAACCCGGCCGCAAGATGGGCCACGTCACCGTCACGGCGGCGACCATGCGCGAGGCCGAGGCGCACATCCAGCCGCTCATCGACGTCGTCGACAACATCCGCGCCCAGCGCTCCGACATCAAGACCCCCGCTCACAAGTCGGCCGTCTCGCCGCCCGCACCCGCCATCGCCGTCATGATGGGCTCCGACAGTGACCTCAAGACCCTCGTCCCGGGCCTCAAACTCCTCCGCGACTACTTCGGCATCGACCCCGCCGTCGACATCACCTCCGCCCACCGCACCCCGACCTTCATGGCCGAGTACTCCGCCCGCGCAGCCGCCCGCGGTATCAAGGTCATCATCGCTGCCGCAGGCGGCGCCGCCCATCTCCCCGGGATGGCCGCCGCCCACACCGCACTGCCGGTGATCGGAGTCCCCGTCAAGGGCAGCAGCCTGGACGGTGTGGACAGTCTGTACAGCATTGTCCAGATGCCTCGAGGTGCGTCTCTACACAACCCTACCCTATCTTGACTTATCAATACACAAAAAGAAGAAAAATGATCGCTAATATATAATATTACAGGCGTCCCCGTCGCAACAGTCGGCATCAACAACAGCATCAACGCCGCCCTCCTGGCCGTCCGCATCCTGGGCGCCTTCGACCCATCCATCCAGCGCAAGGTGGAAGCCTACGCCGAGGCGGCCCGGTCTGAGAACATGGAGCTGAAGGGGACGAAGATGCAGGAGCTGGGATGGGAGAAGTACTTTGCGCAGATGTAGACGTCTTTCATTCTTCTTTCATTTTTCGGATCTATAAATGGGCGGGATAGAGAAAAAGACTTTAGTGAGAGAGTACTAAATAGATGAGTTATGAGTGTTAATAGGTATATTATTTCGTTTTGTTTTGTTTCCTGTTTATATAGAATATTTATGCTGGGGGGACGGTTTGTTTTGGGTTTGGGTATTTCAGTTTATTTGCTCTTTGTCTTTTCTTTCTCTTCTTTTGCACTGAGATGGATATATAATCTAGTGCAATTCAGTCAATCCACATACTGCTACGGCAAGTCATAGGATTTGAGGGTTGGAATATCTAGTGACTTTCATGAACTGGTACACCAAGAGAAAGGTGTTTTAAATAGCTACAGTTTTATCTCATTCACAAAAGATGGCCAAGTATCTCATTCCAACGATTACTAGCTTTACATTATGAAATACTCAAGTATAAATGAACACGAACATAAATGATAATAATGATTAAGTCAACTCTACCAACAACAACAAGAGTAATTAGGTATCAAAATGAGATACAGACCATCCGCAAGACATATGAGAAAAAGAAACTAATGACGGGAGAGAGATATCACAACATGAAAGGAAAAAAAGTGGTGACTGGTGGTAGTCCAGAACACAATCGACTGTGGTTAGGTCTGGACATGATAAAAAACGAAGGATGTATGTAACACCTCCAACTGAATGTGTGTTACTCTGGAGGTGAGTGATACAGTCTTAGGCAGCCTGGGGATTGAACGCGGTCGTGGATCCAGGGATAGTGGGCCCGTCATGCATCATTGTGGTTGTGCCATTGCTGCCGAACGCCTGGTCAACTTCGTCTTTGAATCCGCGAGATTGGTACGCGTGGGCCTTGGCCCTGCCGTTGGTAGCACCGTTGGTGGCACCGTTGGTGACATGCTTAGTGCTGCCGTTGGTGGCGCCGCCGTTGGTGATGCCGCCATTGGTGGCTCTCTGGGGAGCAGTGCTGGCGGAGCCGTTCGTGAGGCCCGCGTCGGCGGTGCGGTGGGCCCGGCGGGTGGGGGTGGCCGGGGTGGGGATGTCGGTGGACTCGCCGGCGGAACCGATGCTGAAGATGGGCGACTCCCAGCGGTCGCCCTTCTTGGCCAGTTCGGTGTACTCGGTGGCCTTGGTGGAGATGCCGCCGGGCAGCTGGATGTCCGGGAACATGGAGTCGTGGAGCGTGAACACGGTCTGCACCTTGGTGTCGCGCTTGGGGGTCTCCTGTGTCGCCTGCTTCTTGCTCTCCATCTTGGTGCGGAAGGCGTCCAAATACCGCGAGTAGATGTTGGGGAGTTGCGAGGGGTCCTCCTGGGCAGTTTCCAGGGAGGCGGCCTCGGCGCGCTTGACTTCCGCTTGGATCTCGCGCGCGAAGGAGTCGCCGCGGAGGAAGGCGTGCCGCACTTGCTCTTCGAGTACTTTCTGCAGGACGGGGCGCACCACGTTGTGCAGCATTGGTCGGAAGAGGGTGAAGAGCACCTTGTGCTTGGACTTCCGCAGTTTGATGTCCAGGTGGTCGATCTTGACGGTCACCCTGTCCAGTTTCACGAAGTTCTGTTGATCAGCCTTGTGCGCCGTCGATGCCGCGATCTTGAAGCCGAAGCCTTCGCCGCCCAGCAGGATGTCCATGACACCCATGTCCGTGACCGCGGGGAAGCCCTCCTTCTTGTTGATGTAGTAGCTAACGTCGCGCAGGTCCGCCTGGATGCCCGACACCGAGATCATGATCTTGTTGTCACGCTTGCTGCTGATCTTCTTGCGGCCCCAGCGGAAGTAGTTGTCGCTGCCGAATTCGACCACGTTTGGCATTAAGTTGTCGCTCTCAATCACCAGGTTCTCCACGACGATATCCGCCATCTGGTCCATCACCTCGATACGGGGGACGGGCACATAGCGGATGTTCTCAAACAGACCCGGGAGGATCACGTTTCCGATATCCGTCAGCAGGTGCTTCTTGAAGGCGACATTGCCCTGAGCATCCCGGCCCAGGTCATTGAATAGCTTCTCCATCGACTCCCTAAAGGCTCTGTTCTGAGGGTCCTTGGTGAACTGGTCTCCAACGAACTTGACCTCGTCCAAGACACGGTCTGTGTGACTGCGGTACCGCTCCCGCAGCAGGTACTTGCCATGATCGGCTAACTGATCCCATTCCCGGTTACAGTCCTCCTCGACGATGTAACCCTGCTCCTGCAGGCATTTCCTGTTACCGAGTCAGAATTTCTTCTGCTCTTGGTGGTGATGATGATTGGCCGTACCTGATAAAGTGGTTCATGTTCTTGAACCATCCCTTGAGCTCCGCATCCTTGTCCGCATCCCGGTAAATGGTCTCCAAGGAGTCGAATAGATCGTCCAGAGAGGTGCTGTTGGCAAATCGCTCGATCAAGACCTACTACAGTTAGTGACGGTGTAGGTAGAGGAAGCTGCGGGGGGCACATACACGGAGGTTGGTTTCCATGGTTTGCACCTTATCGTTACCACGGACGCCCTGGACCATGCCAGCGCCCTGTTTGGAGGCATGTCGCGAGGTACTGCCGTACTTTTCGACCAAACTGAGGATTGTCTCGATCGCCTGCTGATCTGTAGATTGGAATCGCCCACTTGGTCAGCATTTGACTTCACCATGAGATGGCCAGGATCATCCACTCACAGTCGGCGTGGCCCTGGATTTCCAGCACCACACGTTTCAGACGCCAGATGGTCTGTTCACGGCGCTCCTGGGGTATCTTCTCCTGCAGGTATTCCTTGGTCTTGCCAGACATTTCGCGTGCGCGAGATTTGGTCGACTCGGAGATATTGTCCGACAGCTTTCGCTTGGTCTTCTCGGCCCCCTCTTGGGCACCGGCTCGACCATCGACCTGGGCGATGGAAGACGGGTCCTGACCGCCGGTAGCTTGGTTCACGCCGGAATCCGCCACCTCGGATGCTTGCTGAGCGGCCTGGAAAAAGAGTGAGAAGAAAGGCCAAGCCATCAAATGTCGTCGCGACGCAGCCTTACCGATTCCTTGTTCTTCTTGAACTTTGACCTCATTTGCTCCTTGTGCTTAGAGAAATCTGGGGCCTCGTGCCAGGTGTTCTCCTCGGCCGGCTCGTCAACCTGGGACAGCTGGTCCTCTGACGGACGCACTTTGTTGGCGGCTTTCTGCGATACATCCCCCGCAATATCGCGCGCGATGATCATCGCGTCGTTGACTGGGCCCATGGTCAGCGTAGATCCATCTTTCCTCCTACCAGATTTACTCACGGAGTTTCCGGAACTGGCCGTTCGTGACCAAGAGAGTCCCCAGGGTCTTTAGGCCCTCTAGGGCCTTTTGACCGTCCTGTTTGGCGCCATCCTTGGTCACGCCGACGTTGGCTCTCCCGTCGACGTCGTCTTTGGACATGGTGTTGGCGGACCAGATGAACTCCTGCAGCAATTGGCCGTCATTCTTGCTCAAAAGCAGCTTCTTGGCTTCCTCGATGACATTCCGGACATCTTGAACGAGAGCTTGACCCTCTTCAGAGAGCTCTTTGGAGGGCGATGAGAGCGCCTTGGATGCCAGTGCGCTGTTCAGCGCAATATCGCATTGTTTGTTCTGCCGAGCGAACACCTATTAGTTTCTGGACATCCATGTCAAAACGTGAAGGTCGGCATCAATCCACGCACCGATGGTAATTTGCCATGTTTGAAACCTACAGGCGGAAAATTGCATTAGTGACCTGTTCAGGACATGCACGATCGCGATCGTCTCCCTTTCCGCATCGCAGCACCCGGGACGACTTACCTTGATATATCCCGAACAGTTGCAGTTTAGAGTTGATATCCTGCAGCGATATTTGTCAACAGCGGCTCGGGGCGATTGTCCGATTACAAGATAACCATACCTGCTCCTTCACCTTCGAGTTGACGGGACGATTGACCGCTCTTGAAGGCATGATGACGAGGTGCACTGGGATTCACAGATCCACAACAGAGGCTCGTCGAGTTTATATTCTTACGCGGAATCAAGTGGCCACCAGAAGGGAAATAAAGGGGAGCGAAGTAAAATTCAGGCCACACGGACAGGAGACGGGTGATCGAGAGGGAAAATGAGTCAAGGGGTTCAGGGTTCAAGGAGAACTCGCGTCGCCAGGGTATCAAACACAAGAATGGGCGCGACCAAAACAGTCTAGTGGAGGGGATGGAATGAGAGAGTCGATGGGTGAATAATCGGAAGGGACAGGGGGAAAGAAGGGGCTAGAGACGAGAGGGAAGGGAGAGACTGAAGAAGGGGGAGGAGGAACGAGAGGTTTGAGGAAGATGGTAATAATATAAGAACAAAGATCTTTGTCAGGAGATGAGCGTCTCCATCTCATGAAGAAGCTCTTGACCTCTAAACTCTCTCGGTCTGTCCGTCGATCTCTTGAAATAATTATGGTTGACGTCAGACTGTCGTGTGGTTGTATAACCCGAACTCAATGGGCTCGAATGAATCGAGTTGCCTGATGCCCCATACATGATTGTGTTCTCCATGAGATCATCGTTCAATTCTCGTCCTGCGTACGGAGTACTGAGACCACAACACCGCTGCGTCGATCGCCCTGGGATCCACCACAGGTTTCTCCTCCCTGGGAGCGCCTGTCGAATCCCCAAGATCTCGCCCGTCGTGAGAAATCAATATGATATCAAACAGGGCGCTTCTCCATGATCGGTCACCTAATCATCGCCGGACCCCCTTTCCCCATGATTCATTAACCCCCTACAAGAATTGCTCAAAACCCCAAAACAAGAAAGGAAACAAAAATCATTGAAAAAAAAAAAAAAGGATTGGACTAAAAATCTCATGGGTCGACTGGCTTTTGCTCCGCCTTGCAGCTTGTAGCCCTAAAGGAGCTTCGTTCTCCAGTGGGATCCATCCCAGACCCATCTTGATCTTCCCTGGACCCACCGAACCGCATCACGATGACGTAATGGGTGGTCTGAAGTTAAAGCGGCCGAAGCAGCTTTCTTCTTTCCCTGGCTTTTCATGTTCGTATGATTTGTCGATGACCGTCGAATGGTGATGATGGCGTTACTCTTCTTGTTTTTAGATGCAACTCGTGTCTCCATCGCCAGTTCGATTGACAGGTGGCTTCCCTCATGGAGCCTGCATCTCTATACGAGGTAGGCCCTCCGGAGATCACGAGGATCAGTCCCACAAGTCAGAGATGCCTTCCATCCCATAGAGTCCATCGGAATAGGGGGGGAGGGTGGCTTTGGGGGGCTTGTTTTTTGGAACCAACGTAGCCTATCTTGATCTCCACGCTGTTGTCCGAATCGGGCAAGGTTAGAGTGAAAAATCATAAGATTAAGTAATATGGACGGGAGAACCATTGAAGTCAAATAACAAGATTTGTAATTGACGGACGGGATCGGACGGGCTGTGTGGTGGTCGCGCCCCAGAAAGATCTGATCTGAACTCTGGTTGAAAACAGAATCTGACCCCTTGCGTTCACCCAAATGAGAATTGATTTCACACGGGCAGAACCCACATGGGGATCGTATTTCCTCCTGCGAGCAACTGGAGATTCCCGCGGGCCACGATGTGGGTGGGTGGGGTCGTCCCGAAGTGGAGGAAATGCAGCATCCCACCTTTGGACCCGAGATGGTACCGTCGGCCTAAGAACACGCGGTAGTGGGACTCTCTGTCACGATGGCCAGTAGATAGGAGAAAGAGATGGCAAACGACCAATTGGTATGGAATAAATAATATTGAAGGAGAGAAAGGAAGGATATCATGATCTACGATCGGTCCATGGTATGAAAACCCACGCGCCGATCCAACTCATCGTCACGATGATCCGAGGCCAAACGCGACATATTCAGATTCAGTCGGATTCGGCGGCAGCGTGGCCGTCAGGTCGCCCGAATATCCCAGTGGCTCCGCCATATAGAACAGCGAAGGCTGCAACAACTGTTCCTGCACGCTGCCCGAAATCTGCTGGAATTTCTGCAGCAACGCGCCGGATTCCCATCGTCGCTCTCCGCGCGCGAGAATGGCCCGCGTCTGCCTCAGGCTGTCGATCGCCCGCGCGTGGCTCTTCAGCCGATCCTCACTGTCCACGAGCGGCGGCCGGGGCACGTTATGAGCGAGGATCGGCAGCGCCGGAACGGACGGGCTGAGGAGCAGTTCATAGTGTCGCGACAGGATGTTGACAATCCGCACCCCCACCTGGTAGGCCCGTTGGAGATCGAGCTCGGTCATCAACGGCAGCCACTTGGGGTCCTCCCACACGCGGTGCAGCTGTGCGATGTAATGGAGACAATGCTCAAACAAGAACACCTTGCCGTAGTCGCATAATGTCGAACTATCTCCGGAAGGCGAGAGAATGACAGTGATGGTGTAGAGGAACTCCAAGCGGTAGATTAGGGGGAAATGCGAGGGGGCTATCTTCGGTGCGCCCTCCAGCCATTCGTGAGCTTTCGCGCATAATGTCCACATCGATGCATCAGGTAGTGGACCTGCCTGCTCCGGTTGATCAAAAAATTTCTTCTGGTAGGCTGCGGACAAGATCCGTCGGATGCGGACCAGATGCCACGCCGGCTCCGGGCTCCGTTGGAAGATATGATTTGACTCTGTCAGTGCCGAGGGGATCGGTGCGGCGGTGGAAGGCAAGGCAACGCTAATCGAGTCATCCGACAGGGAGTACGTCCTGTCCAGAGCTGTGCTCACTCCGCTATGTCCAAATCAGTCGTCTGTCCGAAAAGGGCTGGCTGCGGAGGGGGTGGTCAGATGCGGTCAGGAGATCTTACCGGTCGAGGCAGTAGGCACAATGAAATACACGACGCCGAATCTCCAAGGGTTCACTATTGGACACGACCTCAGGAGAGGGGTCCTGGTGCAGTCCCAGATCCACTATGGCTCGAGCTGCCATGCCTACCAGGTACCACGAGCGGAATCGCTGGGGGTCGACGAGAGCATACTGAGCCAGGAGGATGATGGCCTGGATGCCTGCAATAGAACCAGGGCGAAGAACGTCGTCCGCATACGGCAGTGCCCCAGCGAGAAAGGATTGGGCTCTCTGGTAGTTTCGGTCACCTGTCTGGCTGGATAGAGATGCAGAAGCGACCGCGAGCACCATACGCAACAACCACTGGTCTGAGGGCTTGGCGAAGCGGCCTCCTCCTTGGTATACGGTGTCCACTGATGTCCAAAAACTCGTCTCCACGAAAAACGGCAGCTGGGGGAAGAACCGGTCGAAATAGTGCTGTAACAAGGGGGTAATATCACTGCGCGGCGGTAACGAGCTCGCTTCTGATTTCGGGACCCCGCCGGCGAAGGAGAGCGACAGGAGGAGATTAGCAAACGACGCATTGGACGTGATACCATGGAAATCCCTCGAAGTAGCATTGACTGACCTGTGCAGCCCGTTAGCGAAGAGTTATCCCGAACGGCAATGGAACCTTACAAGTAGCCAAAGTCCCCGACCAGGTCATCAATATCCGACACTTCTTTGCGATGGCCCTGCGCAAAACCCCCTGCGGCCGAGTTGGAGGTAATGGAGCTCTCCCGCACCACTTCATCCTGCCCGAGAGAAAGCAATTCTTTGCGACGACGCAACTCGCCGATGCGCTTTTCCAGACGTTCGCAGTGGCCCTCGAGGGAGGCCACGTAACTTCTCTCCTTGCCCCGTGCAAAATCGTCACTTGCCCCCGAACATGAGGTGGCTTTCCCTACTCGCTCACATGCCGAACAGGCGGGGAGCTTCCCGTCACATTTGATCTTGGCTGTCCGACATCTCGAACAGGCCGCCACCGGCCGACTGACTCGGAGCTCCGGTGCGTCGAGAAATGGGTTGATGTGTTCGTTACCCTCGCGCATGATCACCAACACCTAGCGATGCTATGAGACAAGAAGAAGAGAAAACGAAGAGCGCATATCACAGGTCATTTGGAGTTGCTATAGTTTTGACAGTGCGACGCTTACCGTATTGGACAGTAAACAATCAAATCAATGAGCTAGTCGGATCGAGTCGATTGGACAGGGGAAGAGAGTGGGGATAGAATGCGACAGAAAGTTGCGCCTCTATCTATTCCCTCCGATCTCAACGGTTCGACCCCGCAGGGGTTATGCTTTCAGGCGAGGTGCAGATGACAGACCAGGAATCATGCATCAAGCAGAGGGGGATCATGAAACCAACTAGCTGTAGACAAATCAACACCAATATTGGATTCCACTCAATGAATTCATCCACCGCGAGAGAGTTGGAGAAGAAGGGGAATATTCACACCGATGAGGTTGTTGGTATTGAAGAAGTGTATGTGATCCCAGTCCTCGATGTCCAGTGCGTACCATACCGTACTGTATCATATCGTACCATATACCGTCACCATACCAAGATACATCTCACTTCCACTACAACTCACATCTTCTCATGTTGACACTCTCCTTTCCCCATCAATCCATCCATGGTGAATTTGACTATTCTTGACCCAGTTGAAGATGCAAATCCGATCAGATTCTTTCACGAGCGTCGGTTTACGCGCATTTCTTGGCCAATGATCACCGGATGTATTGTCCGATCATGATTGGCAGGGTCCATGCAGCATTTCGACAGGCTATCTATGGTGATAAGAGGGGGCGAAAAGGTACATGGAGGACCTCATCTCTAGTCTACCTGGTCAGTTTGGCAAATGGCCTAGAGCTAATGATCAACATCTTCCAGGACATCCATCTTGGATACAATTCATCTACAAAAGTGGTACCTTATGTGTAAGGTACATACAGTAAGTAAAGTGGGCCGAGGCTTCATTCATTCCACCCAGTTATTTTCCTCGCCCCGCCTCCTCTTCTTCCCTTCTCTCCTCGCTCTCTCCCTGTCTTTGTGTGTGTCTGTACACTTGCGTCTCTTACCTATCTCCCCCTCTCCTCCTTCTTGATCACCCTTGATATCCCCTTGAAATCCAAAGTGATGCGCTCAACCCTTTCTTGTTGTCTTTGAGAAACGGACTCTTCGGAACCGTCGCACTGGTTGAATATGGCTTAGTCTATTGGCTTCCTTCGATCGGTCAGCCTCTTACTATATTGGTCCTCCTCCTCTTCAGGCTCCGGGGTGTAATTAATTAATCCTTTCACACACTCCCCTTCCCCCCGGCATGATTTCTTCATGAATATGCCGGTCGACTCTGTCTCTGCGCTTCATGCTCTTTCGATCTTCGAACCTAATCGCGTGAGAGTATTCCGTCGACTCGTATCCGAGCTACCGGCCACCGCGGTCGCCAACTATTGTATATCCGCCGATCTTTGAAAATATTCTGGGCCTCAAAATTTCTCCTTTTCATCATCGTCGTCCTCCCTCTTCCGAATCACCGGTGGTAGTGTGGAGAGAGGGAGCCGGAGTGAAAGTGCGATACCGTGTCCGTCCAGCGATCCGATACCGTCATGGCAACTCTACCCAACTCCTTCAGGACCCGGCCAGAATTCACCAATCCCTGGAATAGATCACCATCCAAGTTGTCGCAACTGTCGGACCAATCCCCCGATGGTCGCATCGCTCACACCTTAACGGCTTGTACCCGGTGCCGACAGGTATGCCCTCCGACGCCCATCGAACCCCTCCCCCCGTCAACCGCTGTCCTCACCCTGCGCCCCTTGCTCCCTTGCTTGAACCCCCCCACCATTTCAAGCGACCCGACAGACTGATTGATTCGTGGATAGCGTAAATCTAGGTGTGATCCCGGAATCCCAAAATGCGCTCCGTGCCAGCGTAGCAATACGAAATGCGTCTACTACGACTCGGCGCGAAAATGTACCATCCCGCGGACCTACATCAGCACCCTCCGCGACAAGGCTCGCGCCATGGAAAGGGAACTGGCAGCGCTCGAGAAGGATTTCGAACATGCAGCGGATGCGGAATTGATGGTGCGCGGTGCCGGTCGCATTCGCTTTAAAGAACACGACGAGTCGCGCTACTTGGGACCGTCGAGCGGGATCGCCATCACGCGCCTGGTCATGGAGATGGCCAAGCACAACACGGACTCAAAAAGCATCAAAGATGTCGTGCCGGAATTTACCGCCCAGGAGATCAAGGACCGCTTCATCTTGGAGAGCTCCAAGCCCACATCCAAAATCTTCCCCATCATAAGCTCTACCCCGCAGCAGAACCTACCACCCAGAGCAATTACTTACCGACTCGTCGATGTATATGTGGTCAAAGGTCTGTGCCTTTTTTTTTTTTTTTAGACTTTCCCCCATAGGTGTACTGGGTGAGTCTGAGGGCTAACCATCTCCGTAGCCCAAGCAATGCTTCCCACGCTGCATGAACCCACGTTTCGCCAAGAAGTCGAAGATGTATTCAATGGTTCGACAGACCCATGCAAAAATTTCCAGCTCCGCATGGTGATTGCTATTAGTATGCAGAAGATGAGTCCCGATTTTGCCGGGCTAGCGGACGGTTATTACCTGGCCGCACTTCCTTTCCTAGAAGCTTCCCTTCAACGAATGGACCTGAGATCATTGCAATGTCTGGTCATGATCGCCCAATACTCCTTGTTGACTCCCACGCGGACGGCCGCATACTGGGTCGTTGGAATGGCAGTCAGACTGAGCCAGGAATTGGGACTGATGGATGAGTCGTCAGTAGGGCGCTCACCCTGCGGAGCGCCACTGGATCCCCTGGAGATAGACATGCGACGGAGGCTATTCTGGATTGTCCTCTCGATGGAATATGGTCTCTCTCACAGCCTCGGACGTCCCAGCTCCTTTTCGGTCCATCATGACTTTATCGATGTCAAATTCTTCGAGATGGTCGATGACAAGTACATCACCGCGGAGGGTATCATCCCTGGAGGAGTGCCAATTCTGCCCAAGTGTATCGCCATCCACTTCTTTAAGATGCGCCTCCTCCAATCCGAGATCCGGCGGACCCTTTACCTCAACAAGCGCGAGACACCGCTTGATGATCAAGACCCGTGGTTCTCCCAGATGCTCCGTAAGCTCGACTACTGGGTAGCCTCATGTCCAAAGAAAGATGGCGGCAGTGGACTCAGTACCACATGGTAAGGATTCTTCTCCGCGTCCTCGGGATCTGGTTGCTCACAAATGGATTTCTTGGGCAGGTTTCATGGTCGACGGAATACGATGATCGTCTTCATGTTTCGGCCCTCGCCGCAGGTCCCCGAACCGTCGGTCAGCGCTGCAGAGAAATGCTATGAAGCGTCCGTCTTCAATGTCAAAATGCAGCGCGAACAGCTCCAGACGCAGTCGGTCGACTTGACCTGGATTTTCACGCAGTCGCTCTTCATGGCTCTGAACACAATCCTCTGGTCCCTATCATATCCCGATATCCGGCGGGAGCACCCGATCGAGGAAGTGATGGGTCACCTGGAAGTGGCCATGGAAGCGATTGCCCTCGCATCGAGACGGTGGCCCGGGGTCGAATCGGCCTTGATCCTTTATCAGAGCCTCGTGACCGCGTGCTTGAAAGCCTACAATACTGAGGAGTCCTTCGTGGTCTCATCACCGGCGAATCAAGGGACTCCCGCCTCTTCTCAAGATGTCACTAGTCCTCCGCCCACGACGAGCCCCGCGAGCACCACCGCGTCCTTCCCCTCACAAAACGTTCGGGGAGCCAGTTCCTCGGTCACCGACAGCGCATCGATTCACGCCTTCTCCCGGGGACCTTCGACCGATCCTCCCCCTTCCCACTCTCAGCCATCAACCCAGACTTCCCCCCTATCCAGTGCGGCCATTGAGCCCCTCAAGGCGCTCGACTTTCCCCTATGGGATCCCCACTTGCACACACAGTCGTCACCTTCCTCGAACGCCACGCCCACCCCATTCACCACGGCTCCGTACAAAAAGGCCGAGACGACCTGTGCCGATCTGCCCTTCGACGCCGCAACGCCATATAATCCCTTTCCATCCGTCTTACCAGGGGTTTCAGGCTGGGATCCCAATGCATCGATCGCCTCCACCACCTCGGAGGCTTTGGCATATATTAATGCCACTTTCAACCCATTAGACTGGATGGACACGATGGATGACCAGTACTCCCAATACCTCAATGGCGCTTATCCGACCTCCTCCTGGCGGGAACGGACCCTGAGCCAGCAAGATCAAATCGAGCTGATGGCGTCCCTGGCGGACAACATTCCGGATGTTTCGTCTCAACTCGTGCAGGACTCGGCTACTTTCTACCAGTCGTGATCCATGTGTCTTTCCTAATCTCATTGTCGTATTACCTTTGCTTTTTTTTTTTTT
>KZ559620.1:0-78852 GCA_002850765.1 Aspergillus taichungensis
AAAAAAAAAAAAAAAAAAAGAATAAAGAAATAAGGAAATAAGGAAATAAAGACCATGATCAGACCGTATCTCTGACTCGTAACCAAGAATTAGCACCAGTACTTATATCGACCAGTGTACGTGATCTCATACTAGCCCTTGCTCTACGAGTATAAGTCCATCTTCCCTTTTCCCCTTTTCTCCCCCCCCAAAGGTGGTCTACTTCGCATTCCCCCACCTTCCCCACCAGTACATATAGACACAGTTCAGGACGCTGCTGTGTGGATAACTCTAGGAATTGAATGAGTAAATGAGTATTTACTAGTAAAAAATTGAGTGTATACTTGTAGACAGGTGCTTGACTAGGTGGGTAGTTGGGTAATTGACTGCCCGCCCAATATATATATAGTTTTATATCTTGGGTACAAAGTGCACCAAGTAATAAGAAGAGTAGTAACTCCGTGTGATACTTTTCTTTCCGTCTTGGCCTTTTGAGTTTGTTTTATTTTATTCATCCCTATATTTATTTTTTTCTACTTTAATTGGTATTATTGGATTTTTGTCTCTTTTTTCTCGATATTCGTTTTCTTGTTGAGTGGAGTCGGGTTAACCAACCACCGCGCCACACATTAGAAGCACCGTAGGATATAGTCAACAAGGACACGACCATGATGGAACGTAGGGAAGGGAAGGGGATAGAAAAAGAGAAGCAACTATTCCTGCTACTGCTACTACTCAATATACATCTAACCAATAAACCCAGTATACAAAAAGGCAAGCCCTTCGCACAACAGCTCTGTGCAGTGGTTTCACCGCCAAGAAATAGAAACGAAGAATAATCTGCAGTGGATTCGCTGCCTTACCTGGCAGTGCGAGAACTGGGCCAGGCGTTTTGTGCTGGCCTTTCTCTCTTTGGGCAACTTGATAAGTCTGGTGAGATTGGTGATGTACAGCTGCTCTCTACTTACATACCTAGGCATATACCTGAGGTAAGTAAGTGCCTGGGGGATGGTTTAAGTGTATATAAATTTGAAAGGGCTTTTGTGGTTCAAGTTGGTGCGTGGTTTATAGAGCTTTGTAGCGATTTGGCTGCTGGGCTGGATTGCAGTGAAATAGGCACTGGCGTTGTCACATTCCCCCATCTGTACATACTTTGGTAGGTTGGAAAGCAGACGCTGGCCCAACTCAACCAGCCCGATCTTCATTCACCCTGTTACGTCCAAGTTGCCTGTACGGGAAGGATTCACTACATAACGGCAGAGCGGCAGTACAGAAAAAACTCATAATCGAATTTCTTTTCGATCTGAAACGCCAGAATTCATGAATGGATATTCATTTCGAGCCACGACTGGGTCGTGCGGCCGTGGTTCACTGGTCTAAGAGGAACCGTACCCTGCCGACTTTTTTCGTATTTCCATATCAATCGCTCCCACTAACCACGAACACCGAACATGAACGAGTCCATTTAGCGCTTGGAGGACTTCTCCTGAGACTCCTTGAGGACCTTCTTGACGATCTTCTGCTCCTCGATCAGGAAGGCACGGACGATGCGGTCCTTGACGCAACCGGCGCAGCGGGAACCACCGTAGGCACGGCTGACGTTCTTCTTGGGCCGGGAGATCTGGGAGTACTCGCGGGGGCGGAGCGCGGGGATCTAAAAGAGGGAGAAAAAGAATGTCCCGTCAGCCTTCCTGTACCAGCGAGAATCGTCTTAACCCTCCAGAGTTGGTCCAACACTGGCGTGGCCTGAAATCCTTGTTGAATTCCTTCCACCCCCGCCTCCCCCGCCACCTGCTGGCTAATCCACACAACCACATAAAATAACCGAAATTTCACTCGGGAGTACTCACACCGGGGAGCTTGATGCCGCAGTCACCGCACTTGGGGGCGGTGCCTTGCTTCTTGATGTGGAGGTACCGGAGCTCGCCGCCGGGGGTCTTAACGACACGGACCTTGTTGGACCGCGTGTTGTACCTGTAGTCGAAAAATCAACATCCTGTTCATGTACAGTCCCCCCGTTCGAAACCAAAAAAAAAATTCCTTTCCTATCGCAATTCGGAAGAGGCTTTCGACAGTCGGAGCGAGAGGGAACTTTTGCATTTCATGCCAGGGGAGGTTGTGGGAAAAAGGTCACGTACGGGTTCCGTCTGCGCTGTAAAGTGCGAAAAAAAGATCCCGTCAGTATTTGTTTCGAAAATAAAAGTCGCCGGCCTTGCATTGACTCACGTATTGGACTCTGTTGTTCGGCATTTTGACGGTCTTGAACCTCTGCGTCGGTGGTCAAGAAATTGGCGGCGGGCGTCGTCGGTTGTCGTCAAAAAGCTCGTAGATGAGAATTCTGGCAGAGTCTCTGGGATTTGTGTGGGTTTCGCTCCGTGTGCCGCTAGTGCCGATTTGGTAATTTGGCGAGTCCGCGCTATCCCCAATCGGGATAGGTCCGGTCCGGGACAGAGCCGCCACCTCTTTTCCTTTTGCAAAGACATCAATCCTAGGGAGAGAGCGTGCCAGAAGTATCGTATCGTCCATCATTCTTGTCGTGAGAAGGGGATCGGCCAGAAGTGGATCCTTTGCGTCGGACTTCTTGGGTGATACTATATTGAACCTTCCACCCATCAACTCATTTTGTTTCTTTTCCTTGTCTTACCCTGTCGTTTTGATGACCTAACCGCGCTTGATGAGCTTTTTCGTGACGTGAATCTCGAACGCGACTTGGTAGCTTGAGCCGTCGACCCACCCCCGTGTGATCGAGAGACGCATCTCCAATCCTCTCATAATAACCATGGCGTCGTTGCCTCCTCCTCCGCCTCCGGGCTGGGGCGCAGCGGCACCTCCCTCGATGCCCATGGCGCCGCCGCCGCCAGGGTATCAACCTCCCGCGGACCCAACCGTCGCAAAGTTCGCTCAGAAGAAGACCGAATGGCTTCGATCGCAACGGAACCGATTTGGTGAGAAGAGAAAGGGTGGCTATGTGGAAACTCAGAAGGCAGACATGCCGCCGGAGCATCTGCGCAAGATCGTCCGCGACATCGGCGACGTGTCGCAGAAGAAATTCAGCAACGAGAAGCGCAGTTATCTGGGCGCGTTGAAGTTCATGCCCCATGCCGTTCTCAAACTGTTAGAAAACATGCCCATGCCCTGGGAATCGGCCCGGGATGTGAAGGTATTGTACCACGTGAACGGCTGTTTGACCCTGGTCAACGAGACTCCGCGAGTCATCGAGCCCGTCTTCCATGCCCAGTGGGCGACCATGTGGGTGTGCATGCGAAGAGAGAAGAGCGATCGACGACATTTCAAGCGCATGCGGTTCCCCCCTTTCGATGACGAGGAGCCTCCGCTCTCGTGGTCCGAGAATATTGAAGATGTCGAGCCGCTGGAGCCGATTCAGATGGAGCTGGATGAGTCGGAAGATGACCCTGTTTATGATTGGTTCTACGACCACCGACCCCTCTTGGATACTCCCCATGTCAACGGGCCCAGCTACAAGAGCTGGAACTTAACTCTTCCGCAGATGGCGACTTTGCACCGATTAAGTCATCAGCTACTCAGTGATGTGGTCGACCAGAACTATTTTCACATGTTCGATCTGAGCAGTTTCTTCACCGCCAAGGCCCTCAATGTCGCGATTCCCGGTGGCCCGCGTTTCGAGCCCCTGTACAAGGACATTGACCCGAACGACGAGGACTTTAGCGAGTTCAACGCGATTGATCGCATCATTTTCCGAGCTCCTATCCGAACCGAGTACCGTGTCGCATATCCCTTTCTGTATAATACCCTGCCCCGAAGTGTTAAGATCCCCTGGTACTCGCACCCTCAAGTGGTTTACGCTCGAACCGAAGACCACAACCTCCCTGCCTTCTACTTCGACCCTGTCATAAACCCCATTTCTTCCCGTTCCGTCGCTCCGAAGAACATCACAGTCAGTCATGAGGATGAGATCTTTGGCCCCGGAAATAACGAGGATGATGAGTTCGAGCTTCCGGCGGAGGTGGAACCATTCATGTCGGACGAGGAGCTTTATACCCCGGAGACCGCTTCGGCTATCGCGCTTTGGTGGGCTCCTCACCCGTTCAACAAGAGATCGGGCAAGATGGTGCGTGCACAGGACGTGCCGCTGGTCAAGCAGTGGTACCTGGAGCATTGTCCCCAGGGACAACCCGTAAAAGTCCGCGTGTCGTACCAGAAGCTTCTCAAGACTTATGTGCTCAACGAGCTGCACAAGAAAAAGCCCAAGGCTCAAAGCAAGCAAAATCTGCTTAAAACGCTCAAGTCCACCAAGTTCTTTCAACAAACCACCATCGACTGGGTTGAGGCCGGTTTGCAGGTTTGCCGCCAAGGTTTCAACATGCTGAACCTATTGATCCACCGTAAGAACCTGACGTACCTGCATCTCGACTACAACTTCAACTTGAAGCCGGTGAAGACGTTGACCACCAAGGAGCGAAAGAAGTCACGTTTCGGAAATGCTTTCCATTTGATGAGAGAAATCCTACGTTTGACCAAGCTGATTGTCGACGCCCAGGTGCAATATCGCTTGGGCAACATCGACGCTTTCCAGTTGGCTGATGGTATTCTATATGCTTTCAACCACGTTGGCCAGCTGACCGGTATGTACCGTTACAAGTACAAGCTGATGCATCAGATCCGCTCCTGCAAAGATCTGAAGCATCTGATTTACTACCGGTTCAACTCTGGCCCAGTCGGAAAGGGCCCAGGCTGCGGTTTCTGGGCTCCCGCCTGGCGTGTGTGGCTGTTCTTCATGCGTGGCATCATCCCCCTGCTTGAGAGATGGCTTGGGAACTTGCTTTCTCGCCAGTTTGAGGGCCGTCACAGCAAGGGCGTTGCGAAGACCGTCACCAAACAGCGTGTGGAGTCTCATTTCGATCTTGAACTCCGTGCGTCTGTCATGGCTGATCTCATGGACATGATGCCTGAGGGTATCAAACAGAATAAGGTCAACACCGTTTTGCAACATCTGTCGGAGGCATGGAGATGCTGGAAGAGTAACATCCCCTGGAAGGTTCCCGGTCTTCCTGCCCCCATTGAGAACATCATTCTTCGTTATGTGAAGAGCAAGGCTGATTGGTGGATCTCTGTCGCCCATTACAATCGTGAAAGAATTCGCCGGGGTGCGACGGTGGATAAGACGGTTGCTAAAAAGAACCTGGGTCGTCTTACCCGTCTCTGGTTGAAGGCCGAGCAGGAGCGGCAGCACAATTACCTTAAGGACGGTCCTTACGTCTCCTCGGAAGAAGCCGTGGCTATTTACACGACTATGGTGCATTGGCTTGAGTCCCGGAAGTTCTCGCCGATTCCATTCCCTAGTGTTTCCTATAAGCATGATACCAAGATTTTGATTCTCGCTTTGGAGCGACTCCGCGAGGCTTATTCCGTCAAGGGACGACTGAACCAAAGCCAGCGTGAGGAGCTTGCCCTTATTGAACAGGCCTACGACTCCCCCGGAACGACCCTGGCTAGAATCAAGAGATTCCTCTTGACCCAGAGAGCCTTCAAGGAAGTTGGAATCGACATGAACGACAATTATAGCCACATCAACCCGGTGTATGATGTTGAGCCCATCGAGAAGATTACCGATGCTTACCTGGATCAGTATCTTTGGTATCAGGCAGAGCAGCGTCATCTTTTCCCCGCTTGGATCAAGCCTTCCGATTCCGAAGTCCCACCGTTGTTGACGTACAAATGGGCCCAAGGCATCAATAACCTGGATAATGTTTGGGAGACTGCAGATGGAGAGACCAACGTGATGATTGAGACTGAGTTGTCCAAGGTGTATGAGAAGATGGATCTCACCTTGTTGAACCGGTTGCTTCGTTTGATCATGGATCATAACTTGGCAGATTATATCACCTCTAAGAACAACGTGCAACTTAGTTACAAGGACATGAATCATACCAACAGCTATGGATTGATCCGTGGACTCCAATTCTCCGGATTTGTTTTCCAGTTCTACGGATTGATGATTGACTTGTTGCTCCTTGGACTGCAGAGAGCCAGTGAAATGGCCGGCCCGCCGCAGAGCCCCAACGACTTCCTCCAGTTCCGGGATCGAGCCACCGAGACCAGACATCCCATCCGCCTGTACACTCGCTATGTCGATAAGATTTGGGTGTTCTTCAGATTCTCGGCGGACGAGTCAAGGGACTTGATCCAGCGTTTCCTGACCGAAAACCCGGACCCAAACTTCGAAAACGTGATCGGATATAGGAACAAGAAGTGCTGGCCGCGCGACTGCCGAATGCGCTTGATGCGCCACGACGTCAACCTTGGTCGTGCTGTGTTCTGGGATTTGAAGAACCGCATGCCGAGATCCATCACCACGATTGAATGGGATGATACTTTCTCCAGTGTCTACAGCAAAGACAATCCCAATCTGCTGTTCTCCATGTCTGGGTTTGAAGTTCGCATTCTTCCCAAGAACCGCAATATGAACGAAGAATTCTCAGTGAAGGACAGCGTTTGGTCCTTGGTTGATAACACAAGCAAGGAACGTACCGCCCACGCGTTCTTGCAGGTCACGGAGGAAGACATCCAGAAGTTCAACAACCGTATCCGGCAGATTCTCATGTCTTCTGGCTCAACCACTTTCACCAAGATCGCGAACAAGTGGAATACGGCTTTGATCGCACTGTTCACCTACTACCGTGAAGCCGCAGTGTCGACTGTCAACCTGCTGGACACGATCGTGAAATGTGAGACCAAGATCCAGACCCGTGTCAAGATCGGTCTCAACTCCAAGATGCCTTCCCGATTCCCCCCTGCGGTCTTTTATACGCCCAAGGAACTGGGAGGTTTGGGTATGATTTCGGGCTCCCACATCCTCATTCCCGCCAGCGATAAACGGTGGTCCAAGCAAACCGACACGGGAATCACCCATTTCCGGTCGGGTATGTCTCACGACGAGGAGACTTTGATTCCCAACATCTTCCGTTATATCATTCCTTGGGAGGCTGAATTCATTGACTCTCAGAGAGTGTGGATGGAGTACTCTCAGAAGCGACAGGAGGCCCAACAGCAGAATCGGCGTTTGACGCTGGAGGATCTGGAAGACAGCTGGGACCGTGGTTTGCCTCGTATCAACACCCTCTTCCAGAAGGACCGCAGCACTCTCAGTTTCGACAAGGGATTCCGTCTGCGTTCCGAGTTCAAGCAATACCAGTTGATGAAGAGCAACCCGTTCTGGTGGACAAGCCAGCGACACGATGGTAAGTTGTGGAACCTGAACGCCTACCGTACAGATGTCATCCAGGCTCTTGGCGGTGTTGAGACTATCCTGGAGCATACTCTGTTCAAGGCGACGGCTTTCCCGTCGTGGGAGGGTCTCTTCTGGGAGCGAGCTTGTCTTGCCAAGGGAACACGGCTGTTGCGCCACGATGGTAGCGAGATCGAGGTCCAAGATGTCCGTGAAGGAGATCTACTTCTTGGTCCTGACGGTGGTCCTCGTCGTGCGTTCAACATCGTGAACGGTCAAGATCGTCTTTATCGCATTAAGATTGACGCAGGCAAGGAGGATCTTGTGGTCACACCAAACCATATCCTGGTTCTGCATCGGGAGAAGTCACCTGCCGCGTTAGAAGCGGAACCCTTTGACACCGTGGAGATGACTGCCGCTGAGTTTGCCGCCCTTCCTACCGAGGAACGGAGCCAGTACTTGGCGTTCAGATGCCCTGAATTCGAAGGCGCCGAGCGCTCGAGTATTCGGGAACGTAGCTTCCTGATCAAGGACATCAGCCTTGAGACCGAGACCACCGAGTGGGCCGGTTTCCGGGTCGACAAGGATCAGCTTTACCTGCGTCACGATCATCTCGTGCTGCATAACAGTGGTTTCGAAGAATCAATGAAGTTCAAGAAGCTCACCAATGCCCAGAGATCCGGTTTGAACCAGATCCCCAACCGTCGGTTCACCCTGTGGTGGTCCCCCACCATCAATCGTGCCAACGTCTACGTTGGTTTCCAGGTGCAGCTAGATCTCACGGGTATCTTCTTGCACGGCAAGATCCCTACCTTGAAGATTTCCTTGATCCAGATCTTCCGTGCGCATTTGTGGCAGAAGATCCACGAGTCCGTTGTTATGGACTTGTGTCAAGTCTTTGACCAGGAACTTGAGCAGCTGGGTATCGAGGCTGTCCAGAAGGAGACTATTCATCCGCGTAAATCTTACAAGATGAATAGCTCGTGTGCCGATATCCTGCTCTTTGCGACGAACAAGTGGAATGTGACCCGTCCTTCCATCCTGTTCGACACGAAAGATGTCTACGAGCCAACTACGACGAATAAGTTCTGGCTTGATGTGCAACTGCGGTATGGTGATTACGATTCTCACGACATTGAACGATACGTCCGCGCCAAGTACCTCGACTACACCACGGACAGCATGAGTATCTACCCGTCGGCTACTGGTTTGATGATCGGTATCGACCTTGCGTACAACTTGTACTCGGCATACGGCCAGTACTTCCCGGGCCTGAAGACCTTGGTTCAGCAAGCTATGGCGAAGGTCATGAAGGCCAACCCGGCGCTGTACGTGCTGCGGGAGCGTATTCGCAAGGGTCTGCAACTGTACGCCTCCGAGAGCAACCAGGAATTCCTCAATTCGCAAAACTACTCGGAACTCTTCAGCCCGCAGATTCAGCTGTTCATTGATGATACCAACGTCTACCGTGTCACTATCCACAAGACCTTCGAAGGCAACCTGACAACTAAGCCAATCAACGGAGCCATTTTCATCTTCAACCCCAGGACTGGACAGCTGTTCCTCAAGATTATCCACACCAGCGTTTGGGCTGGACAGAAGCGTCTGGGTCAACTGGCTAAATGGAAGACTGCGGAAGAAGTGGCGGCGCTTATCCGGTCATTGCCCGTCGAAGAGCAGCCGAAGCAGCTTATTGTCACCCGTAAGGGTCTCCTGGATCCTCTTGAGGTCCATCTGTTGGATTTCCCCAACATCTCCATCCGAGCTTCTGAGCTCCAGCTTCCCTTCCAGGCTGCCATGAAGGTCGAGAAACTTGCCGATATGATTCTCCGCGCGACCGAACCTCAGATGGTCCTCTTCAACCTCTACGATGAGTGGCTGAAGTCGATCTCTCCGTACACTGCTTTCTCTCGTCTGATTCTCATTCTTCGCGCTCTTCATGTCAACATTGACAAGGCCAAGATCATTCTCCGGCCCGACAAGACTGTTATCACTCAAGAGCACCACGTCTGGCCCACGTTGTCCGACGAAGACTGGATGAAGGTTGAAGTGCAATTGCGTGACCTCATCCTCAACGACTATGGCAAGAAGAACAACGTCAACGTGCAGAGCTTGACGAGTAGTGAGGTGCGGGATATCATCCTTGGTATGGAGATTAGCGCGCCTTCGCTGCAGCGACAGCAGGCTGCGGAGATTGAGAAGCAGCAGGAGGAGCAGAAGCAGCTCACCGCTGTGACGACGAAGACTCAAAACGTTCGTGGCGAGGATATTATCGTCACTACGACGTCGCAGTATGAGCAGCAGTCTTTCGCTTCCAAGACGGAGTGGCGGACACGGGCCATTGCGACATCTAACCTCCGCACGAGGTCAAACAACATCTACGTTTCTTCGGATGAGGTCCGCGACGAGGGGTACACCTATGTTATGCCCAAGAACGTCCTGAAGCGCTTCATTACGATTGCTGATCTCCGGGTCCAAGTGGCCGGGTACCTGTACGGTATCTCTCCGCCTGACAATGACCAGGTGAAGGAGATCCGGACCATCGTTATGATCCCGCAGGTCGGCAACACCCGGGATGTTCAATTGCCGCATATGCTGCCCCAGCATGAATACTTGAACAACCTTGAGCCTCTGGGTGTCATCCACACCGTCTCCGGCAACGAACCCTCTTACATGACGTCTATGGATGTGACGCAGCACGCCCGTCTGATGAACGCCCATCCGTCCTGGGATAAGAAGACGGTGACTATGACGGTGTCGTTCACCCCTGGATCGGTGTCTCTGGCCGCTTGGGGGCTGACGCCTCAGGGTTATAAGTGGGGTGCTGAGAACAAGGACATGACATCCGACCATCCGCAGGGATTCTCGACCAGCATGGGCGAGAAGTGCCAGTTGCTGCTCAGTGACAAGATCCGCGGATACTTCTTGGTTCCTGAGGACAACGTATGGAATTACAGCTTTATGGGAAGCTCCTTTGGCAGCGTTGAGAAGCGGCCAGTCTACGTCAAGATCGACACCCCCTTGAGGTTCTACGACGACCAGCATCGCCCACTCCACTTCCAGAACTTTGCCGAGTTGGAAGACATTTGGGTCGATCGCACCGATAACTTCGCGTAAGCGTGACATGAGGCGTTGGCAGTGCATTGTGTTGGATGAGCTATATATTGCAATTTCCATTTTTATTCTTCTTTTTCTTTGGTTCGTTGTGTTATTATCATCATTCCCACTTGTTCCATTATGGCGATCTCTTTTATTTGTTATCATTATTTTCCTTTTAATTGACGTACTGGAGAAAAATGCGGTAGTGTTATCATCATTGTCATTAGCAAGTTTCATGTCTTTGGGATGGAAAATAGGGAGAAGGCATATTGACTGTATGTACAAGTATCAGCGAGTCTAAACTGACTGGTTCATGATGTGTTTCTCTCGTCTTATTTCTCACGATGGATCTAATTTTCCTTCTCATTTCACTTCCTTTCTCTGTTTCCCTATTTAGATTGACCACCAAGCCTCAGGTTCCAGTGATAAGCAAGCCACAAGCAGTGGGAGATTACTTGCGACGGTGTCTTGTAGGCGTAGAAGGATTGGATCCACCTAGGGCCATCAATGAAATTAAAAGGTGTTCCCAGTCGAACTTAAATCTCCATAATCTGGGTTGCTGCGTCTCTAAGCGCGTTCTATCTTCTCCTTACCAGGATGATCCACCGTAAGTCAAGAGTACAGGGGACGAGGACGGACCGGACTCCGAAGCCGTTGATTCTAATTTGGGTTCTGATGAAGGGGAGTCTATACAGACATCTGCCTAAGGCAGGGTAGGTAGATTAGGAGAGGAATGACTAGTCCGTTAGTCACTGACCGGCCCGCTTCACTTTCCCACTTCCAACCCTCCCACTTCCCACTTCCCGTCCTCGACCTAAACCTAATAACCCATCCACCACCCTAACTCACGCTCATCGGAACTATCGAATCAAATCCATTACCCAGTCAATCGCAGCCTTTCATCCGCTGAGCCTGCTGTCTCTATCGTCTCCGGATGATCCCGAAGCAAGTGAATCTCGAGCCGGGACTCCGAACTAGAATGAGCTAATACGACGCCAGCCTCATTCATTTATTCTCTTTGTCTAAGCCACTTGGCAAGGATTGGTCCGAGCGAGACGAGAGCAAATGCCAAACTAGGAGTTTCACCATTGCTTCACGGACCTAATTTCGGGTCCCAAAAAGTTAAAATGTTCTCCCCCCCCCTCCCTAAATCGCTCGGAATTGATAGCCTAGACTGCTAGGGAGAAATAGTTCCACGAGATCCTGCAGATAGCTAGCCTACCCGTCGGGCTTGATTAACGCTCACTAACAGACAAGACGGGCTGGTGACGACAATGATGATCCTGTTTGCTTGGGGGGAGATGATGCCATGATGGAGATGGGCTGTTTTACGTACTCCGTATCTCTCTAGTCCGGGAGTGGTGGTTCCCCCTTTGGTCCACGGACACGGACTCAGTGGTCGTGCACTGCCCGCCTCCTGACTTACCGTGCGCCACAGGATACAACACCCAACCCCTCCTAGGGGGTTCTTTCAGTCACAAGTGATTCGTGTGCTCCGTTCGCCCCGACCGCTGTCTGGGACTTGTCGAAGGAACGAGCTCTTCGTGCGGTTCCGTCGATACACAAACTATTAAGGTTGATTGAAGCTCCCTCATGGCAGATAACCAGCGTGGGGGGCCACTAATGAAGACACAAGCTCTTGGTTGTCGAACTAATGGAGCGAGTGCCAAATGGGATGGGAGAGATCGAAATTCCAGAACCACCCCAAAAAAGGAACAAGGGACAAAGCAATCGAAAGGAGATAACCAAAAGGAAAAATAAAAGAGGAAAAGAAAAGAAAAGAAAAGAAAAGAAAAGAAAAGAAAAGAAAAGCCAAAGAAAAAGAAAGCGAACAGGGAAAAAATAGAAAAAAAAACCCAAAAACAAACCTGAGCGTGGAAAAGGCGTGGTGACTGGTTAGATACCATATTGCTGCGCGATATACTAATTTGGACTTGCGGAACGAATCATTCGCCGCTGGCCCCCTCTCTGTGTCTTGCTCAATCGCCTGCTCACAGCCCGTTTGGTCCTCCCGCGCCTGGTCATGGCGATGGACAAGAAGCCCTAGACGGGGTTGTTTTTTGAATGCTCGAGTCAGAGGACGCGGCAATAACTCCTTAGCAAATTGTCGGTCCACCGGGATGCAGCTAGCATTGTCCGCTAGTAATTCTAATCACCGTTCCCTCGTGGATGTTTCGCCGACGCTATTCACCCTCAGCCATTGGGGTGCCACCGAGTGGAGTTGCTGCGACAGCGTCCATACGACGGCGCTGGCGATGACAAGGGGCTGATTCCTGGCCTCTCCGCAGGACACTGTGCAGTGGTAGGCTTGGTTTGATTGACTTGATTTCCTTGCTCCGAAGGCCTGAATCCACCAGTCTACTCATGGTCGCATGCACGTTCGTATCCAGTGGTAAGTTAATTTTAGATTATATTAGGCCTTTGTGTGGAGAGGAATTGGGCTTGGATCTCCCCACCGGCGTTGATCATGAATGGCGTCAAAGAGGTTGGCAATGACACTCCTAGTGAGACTGTTTCTGTTTTGCTTGGTGTTTCAAGCTGTCTGGCTGCTGTCTTGTTGCTGCCCTACGCGGACAGGTTCTTCGCTGACTGACGGCTAACTGCCCTCTCTTTATCTCCACGCCTGTGCCATGGCTTGGCGTCTTGTTTTTCTGTGTCTTGTTTTTTAAATTATTATTCCCTTGCCAGACGGCTCGGAAAGCAGCAAACACCCACCTGCCGGTCCTCTTCTGCTGCTGAACCTCGCCTTATTGCCCTTGACGGCCGTTGCACTCTCTTCAAGTTTAGCTTGACTGGAACGCGGATCCGTCAAATGGGGGAATTTATTTCCTTTTACCCACCTGCAGATCTCTCATTCGGGCGAGATACCTCCGTGTCTTGCGCGCAATCTTAAGGGCCTAGTTTCTTTCTTTCCAGAACCTTTCCTCTACTGTCCGCTCCTGTCGGCCCGCCTATATAGACTGTAGCCTATCACTGCCCGGGGCCTTCTGGATTTCCAGGGTACAAATCTTTACCTCAACATTTCTCCTGTCCTTTATCTCGAAGCTTCAGTGACGGCAGGGACCCGCGGCAGATTGCGGCCAATTTGCGGAAATATATCTGCTGATAATTTCCCACGAGGCGAGCGAACCAGAGAGCTTTCGGGCCTGGGTCTGGAGAAGTCGATTCCTCCCGTAGTGCGATCTGCGTCTGTCAAGAGCCAGTATTATTTTGGTACCATTTGGTTAGCCCAGGAAACCATCGGCCAAATCCCGGTGAGCGCAGCACATCCCCTAAAGAACCTAGACACTTTCCAGGGTCACCTATCGTACCATGGATTCATCTAGTTCCCTCCCCTGCTACTGCATCTGATGGCCCCGTACGCTCAGTTTCACCCGGCCTAGTGCTCTCACCTCCCTTATAGCTTGAGCATATCTAGCCGTCCTGAAATCGAACTACACTGGGAACACTTCCTGATCTGTTAACAAGAGAAGCTTAGGCTACTGTCGAGATTCACGTTTTCCCTGACTCGGCACTTGGGTACAGTGAAGTACAGTTTGCTCATCGTGCTCCTCGGCTGTCCGCGGTTCTGTGGCATATCTAGGGCGAAAACGCAACGCCGCCCTTCGACCGGCGCCGACTCCTTGGGCGCCTTTGGGTCACCCTTCTTGAACCACCTTTCATTTGAGTAGCTAGCCTGCCAGGGCTGTACAGCTCTAGCAGCGCAGATGTATGTCTGCGACGCTGGCGGATCCCTACCGAGATTATGCGATTAATTACCCTCAACATGCCGATGATAAACCCGAAGAGCATGAAGGAGGACTCGTCTACCAACCGCAGCAATCCCATCTTCATCATCACAAATCGGCCGACACCACATTCTC
Source organism: Aspergillus taichungensis (assembly GCA_002850765.1). Taxonomy (NCBI): domain Eukaryota; kingdom Fungi; phylum Ascomycota; class Eurotiomycetes; order Eurotiales; family Aspergillaceae; genus Aspergillus; species Aspergillus taichungensis. The sequence goes on from KZ559620.1 coordinate 14,149, forward strand.
GCAAACCGGCTCGCACAGTTCGGCATTCGAGCAACACCATGCAAACGCGACCGTCCTCCCCACAGCCACACCTCAACCATCCGTTCACGAGATCTCACAGACCGTCGTACTCAATCCGGCTCAAATGCTCGGGCGACAGCTTCCAATGCAGTATTCTGCTGCCGGCTTCGACGTCTCCTCCGTCCAGCGTGGCAAAAAACGGCCCCATTCGGAGACTGAGGGAGAGGGAGACGACGCCAGCCACAGGATCAGACCACAGTTGCCTCTTCTCGCCACAGACAACTCGTCGGAAAATTCACACGGGCAGGAGATGCTCTTCCCCGTCCACGGTGACTCGTCGCAACATCACCCGATGCGCGGCCATGATTTCGGGCCACCAGACTCGATGGCGCTCCCGCAGCAACACCACCACCATCGTCTTCCGCCTCAAGCCTCGTTCCGCGCCTCTCAGGGCCAAGGGATCAATCTAGAGTCATCTTCGTTGGCCTCCGGTCCGCCCAGTGTCGTTGGGCAACCCGGTATGCCCGACCCGGCACCACGGCCGCGGGGCCCCAAGCTGAAATTCACCCCCGAGGAGGATGCACTGTTGGTGGAACTGAAGGAGAATAAGAACCTTACGTGGAAGCAAATTGCCGACTTCTTTCCGGGTCGCACCAGCGGCACTTTGCAGGTTCGCTACTGCACCAAGTTAAAGGCCAAGGACGTGGCCTGGAGCGACGAGATGGTACGTAGCCCTAAGTCGAGACACATGTCGACCTTCGACAGCGATGGCGAGGACCATAGACTGACTGGGCATTGCAGACCCAACGGCTCGAGCGTGCAATGCAGGAATACGAGAATGATCGGTGGCGGATCGTGGCTGGAAAGGTTGGCAATGGTTTTACGCCGGCTGCTTGTCGGGAGAAAGCGACGCAGCTTTGAGCTGATGGGACACATGCTACAGTACCTGGGGATGACGATGGCGCACTTCTTGTCTGATTATAGCTCAGCTCATTTGATACTCCTTTTGTATGATCATTTCTTCCTGTTTTCTTCAATGTCACGCGTCGTCTCCTTGCTTGGCTTTTTCCCAATGGGGGTTGAAGAGTGGTCTGTTCCAACCTCTAGGGGCGAAGGACGAAGGATTGTATGACACAGGGACGCCTTCCTCGTCATATCTTCAACAACCACCGATCATCCAGGGTGGGGACGTACTGTAGATGTCTGATGCAACTCGGAGGTCATACGATCACAGCCCTAAGCCCTAATCCATGTCCGAATCGGGAAGAAGTGCCAAGTTGGTCGGTGTGAGTGGACGGAGCAGCTGCCGCAACCAATCAACCGGCGTTGCTGACTTATTCGCAATCCTCGTCCGACTAACGGGCCGAAGCGGCTTCAAACTCACCTCAAACCTCAGACCTCCATCTCCTGCCAGACCTCCTCCTGTCCGCCTCCATTGCATCCCCCAGCATCGTCAGGACAATGTTCCTTCAACGCACAGCTTTCGCCGTCGCCCGGCGCACTCCCGCCAGAGCCTTTGCTGCTCGCCCTTTCTCCTCCTCCATCGTTCGCTGTACGTCTGTCCCCATCAACCCGCCCGACGACCGCCTCGTCATGAGAAGCTCAGGCGGGCGGCCTGACCACACACTTCCCAATTGAACCTGAACAGGTTGATTGGTTTGATTTCCTCATTGTTCTACTTGTTCAATGGGCTAACATGGAGTCTCCCAGCAGGCAGCGCCCCCAAGCCCGGTGCTGAGAAGGAGGGGAAGATCTTGCCTTTCGAAGGTTTGTACCCGGTTCTCCCCGATTGATATGGTCAATTGGATAGTCTACGCTATGCAAACGACTGGCATGCTTCCTACGATGCTTGCTGCAATGAATTGGGCAACGGGGGCCCGCATCTGAAATGCGCAGCTCCCTTGTTCGAGATATCGCTCCAGGCGTAGCCTTGTCACTATCTCTCCGGATGACGCTAACTTTTCCTTCCTTCCTGACAGAGATCAAGACCGAAGATGATCTTCTGCCCCCCGGTGCCAAGCCCGGTACCGTTCCGACCGATCTCAGCCAGGCCACCGGTCTCGAGCGTCTCGAGCTCATCGGCAAGATGCAGGGCATTGACATCTTCGACATGAGACCCCTGGATGCCTCGCGGAAGGGTATGATTTCACCCTTTCTTGTCACGTCACACGTCGAATGTGTTCTGCCGAGCAATTTGTCTTGTGCCGTCGAAACCGAGCCTAACCGCCTTTTTGCCTGACAGGAACACTCGACAACCCCATCATGGTCAAGGGCGCTGGTGACGAGCAGTACGCCGGTTGCACCGGTTACCCCGCCGACTCCCACCAGGTCATCTGGCTGACCGTAAGTTCAATCCTGGAATTCCTTTGTGTTGCAGCCCGGCTAACCCGGCTTATTACAGGTCTCGCGTGACCGCCCGATCGAGCGCTGCGGCGAGTGCGGCAACGTTGTCAAGCTGGACTACGTTGGTCCCCTGGAGGAGGAGCACCACCGTGAGTGAATCCGATCTTTCGGACGCCCTGCCCCGTCATTAATGTGTATGCTATGCAGACGACGACCACGGCCACGGCCACCCCCCTCACGTCGAGCCCAAGACCTTTGCCGACTACGTCAAGCCCGAGTACTGGTACCGGTAAATATTCGGCCGATTCTACCCTACGATAATGGCGCGAGATTGCCGGCTTGAGTAATGGGAAAAATGAGAACCATCGGACACTGCAAAGGTAATACAAGGGCTGGCAGGCTGGCATGCAAGGTTGAGATTTTTGGATGGATTTCGTGCCGCAGAGGCCAAGAGGAGAGCGATTTCACATCGTATGATTCTCTCTGGTCTCCTAGGCAAGCGAAGACCTTCCGATATCTAGATTTTGTGTCTCCAGACTGACCGGTGAATTGGATCGGGCTGTCTGTCTGTATTCGTTTGAAATCTTCTGTAGAATAGTTGGGGTGTGTTGAACGAGAGGTTATTTGACTTGATTAGAGTTCTTTTTTTTTCATAACTTTTCCACGAACGCTTTACGTTGCTCAGTAGAAGTGCACCCAACACCAACAGAAGTAGGTATGACGTGTGACTCGGACCTCGGATCGGGGGTGGTACGACAGGTAGATAGATATCAACCACCTTACCTAGGTAAGCATGGGGTGGTGGTGGTAATGCATGACGACATAACATTATACCCCCCAAAGCAGAACATGTCATGTCACGTGTTTTTATACCCTACCGTAAAATACCATTAATTTCTCCAGACAAACAACCCTAGGTCGTTGATGAATGTATTGATGCAGGTAGAAAAGGTATACCGCTGGATTTGGGGTTTGTCCAGGACTTTAAAGCTCTAGGATTAACTAGTTGGCTACCTACGGTGAGTTAGCGGACGGAGTGTGGTAGTTAGTTAGTGGTATGGAGCTTTTATAGCAGCTAGCTAGTTATACATGTGATAGAGTATGTGTGCATACTTGTTCCGTCGCTGTGGGTGGATTTCTATTTGTATTGTAGGGAGGTAGGTGGATAGGTGGGTAGGTAGATAGATAGGTAAGTAGGTGTGTGCATTATGTAGCTGGGGTGGTGTACTATCAAGTTCGGGGGTATGGTTAGGTAGTTTGTATATAGGGCAGTCTAACCAGCCAACAACAAGCTTCTCCTTCTAGATGTACTATTATGGATTTCATGTGATGTTGAGACGGTGCTTGCTGTATAGAGCAAGGGACATCCATCTCAACCTAACTCGATGTATTCGTATATGCTATCATATGTATACAACTGTTAGATGCTATGAGATAGCTCACTCGACGTATGATCCTTGACAAAGTCGGCACATGTACGGCTCAGCAAAGGCGGTAGGTAGACTGACGCTTTGCAGCGCTTTCTGTGAAGATTAGAGCCATTTGCAAATCTGTCCATCCAAATCTGCAAATCTACCGCCCCAATACGCGGAGCTCGATGTACCGCAGAGGAGGATAGACGAGGCCCGCCCAGGTGAAGCCGATATAGTTTCCCATCTGATCGGAATGAATTAGCTCAAAATCGTTCTTTGAATAGAACATCATCCAGATGACACTTACATCTGCGCCGTACTCGCCCACCAATCCAGCAATAGGACCGATATACCACACCTGCGCCATACACAGGATGGCACCGACCCACCCGACCACAAAGGCTATAAAGCCTGCAATCCCGAGCGGTAGCTTGGAGGGATCGTTCCACGCATTCCAGTTGAAGCCGCATTTGCGCCGGAAGATGAAGCGTTCTTCGAGGAAGATGGCGATCCAGATGGCGGCCCAGTAGCCCATGAGGGCGAGGAAGTTCGTGAAGATCTCGGAGAGGTGTTCGCGGCCGACCAGGGCGCAGATGACGTAGATTATGACTCCGATGGTGTTCCAGATGGCTCTGGGGACTCGCTCTGCGTAGCGGCCGAGAATTTGGAAGTCGACTCCCGAGGAGTAGGTCGGCGCGATGGTGTTTGCGATCAGTCCGAGAGCGACGACGACAGAGCAGAACTTCCCAAAGCCGTGGAGAGGTCCGAACCCTTCGACGATGAGAGATCCGGCGCCCTTGTTGTAGGCTTTCTCGTATTCGGGGTGGGACGAAATACCGGAGGCTAGTCCAATGCCTGCCACAAATGCCATGGTGAAGGAAACGGCGAGACCGCTCAATGACAGCGAAAACAACGCTGTTCTAGAAGCGCGTCGAGGGTAGTAGACAAAGAAATCGGCTGCTAGGGGAGAGTATAGGATAGCTGCGCTGAGGCATATCGAGAAGAATGAAATTCTATATCAAATTGTATTAGCGAGGGCAGCCGTGGAGTGGCCGGAGAGGGTGAAGCCTACCTGTTGCCAATCACTGTACGGGTGTCTCCGGCTGATGGCGTAGAAAGGTCGAATTTTTTAGCGGACACGCCATACAGTATAGAGACGACGATGACCTGAGGAAGGAAGGCGAATCTATGCCAATTAGTAATCATTGAGCTGAAATACCACAGCATCGAAGCCTGTGCTACTCACCGTTCGTAGTAGTGGAAGATGCGAATGCCGAATGTTGCAACAGCCCAGCTGACGACAGCAACAATCACAATTCCTAACATTGTCAGTGGGTGACATGAGATACCACAGTGTTTGAGTCAACGTACCCACAGCAACTGACATACTCCCATTTGGAGAGACGGCTGACAAAATTTGGCCCCCCACCACGCAGTCAATCAGACTGTAGCCGATCATTTGGACCAGATTCAAGAGCACGACGATCTTACTGGGCCACCAGCCCATGCAGTACCGCCCAAGAACCTAGCACGAGTAAGCACATGTCACTAGACTAGCATGAGAGAGATTCATACCATGGTTCTGACACCAGACACAGGGCCCCAGGTAGCCATCCAAGCGGCAGCGATGGAGCCCACAAAAGCTCCCAAGACAGCACAGAGCGCCGAGTCCAGAAAGCTGAGCCCATAAACCGCGGGCCCCAACATCCCCAGCGTGATATTATTCGGTGCCAAATTGATAGACACCCACAGGAGAAAAGCCTGAGAATACGAGATCCAGGACAATTTCTTCATCCGCTCGTCTTCTTGTACTCGCTGTATACCGCGGGTCTCGAGACTGTACTGAGCGAGCCAATTCTCGACCCGTCGGACATGCGCAGCCAAGCGGGGAGGCAGATGCGGCCCACCTGTCGCTTGATCATTGTTCGTTTCGCCATTTTCCACGGCGCTGGAAAGGCCTTCCTTCTCAGGGTAAACCCCTACGGCGGAGTCTGGGTTTTTCGACGACATTCTGTTGGAGGGAGTCAGTGGCGACGTCACAAAAGGAGGGGAGGAAATATCGCGCATGAGTCCTTTCGCTGGAGTTATCCAGATCAAGTTCAACCGTATAATCTCAGAACGCCGGTGGTGCCGCACAGCCTTGTGTCTCGAGTTTCATTGATGACTCGAAGCCTCAGGAATTTAACCCTGGCCTATGCGACACGCACCGGTCGAACACCGGTCTCCATGCGGGCAGATTATCTAGATACCTTGATCGAGAGACAAAACCAGGCTACTCGTCTTCATGGTAGCCAGCCCTTGTGTATGAGCGCTGTTAGGAGATGGAGAGGTGTACTAGAGAGTATGGCCGTAATCGAATGATAGACCTAGACGGATGAATGCAGGAGTTTGTGAGTGAAGCCGTGTCGGGTTAACCGGGGGAGTGGCGGCATTACCTGATCAAATGGAGACAGTAAGTATCGAACGATGTAGAGTTCGATGCCAGTGTGCCAGTCACTTATGACTATGCGGATTGACAGTCCTTCTCCGCTGGACGTTGTTTAATCAATTTGCAGCAAGGGAAGTGGGTGAAGCCCAGGAAAAAAAAAGTGGAGTCAGACGAGATTTGCTGCGGGGGGAAAGCGGAGCGACCTCGGCCACTATCGGACTAGATAATTGAGGCAAACTATACGGAGTATACACCCGAACAGATGATAGAAATAGATATCAGCGATTTTTACATCGCGTTCACCGAGTAGATGGATCTTTATACATCGACTCAGCAAATGGTCGTCGTGAATAAAACAGCTCATCCAATTAACGGTGCGGGATCGACATCTTCGTCTATTGATCACTGTCCGAAATAGGCCAAGGCTGCCAATGAGCCTCTCCCCATCCCAATCTACATCCAAATTGAAAACGTTTGGTATCTACATGAGTCTGGGGCTTTTTTGAACGATACCTAACGCGCAATAGTGGGCCAATGACACGGAGCGCACCTCCGCATTGGTCAAAATTCCTATCAGGAGTTGTTCAGAAAAAGGAAAACGATGCCCAAGGGTCTGCAAAACAAATGGTAAAGACGAGGAAAGAGGAAAGGTAGATAATGATGATATTTAAAACCAACGCAGTCGCATAGCTCAACTCCAGGAACCCTTCGCCCAATATTGGGCAACTAGCTGCCGAAATCATGCATTGCTGCGACAGTCAAAGAGGGCTGAGACCTCATCAGCATACAGAGAGGGGGAAGGTCCAAATGAAATGAAATATGATCCAGAGTTGGCGAAAGACAGAAGAGAACAGGGAAAAAGAAAAGGGAGAAGAGAATTAAGAGGGAGGAAAAATCATGATGCATCGTAAGGTGCATGGGTCGTCACATCGTCAATCTCATCGAGTGTTCAAAGGTCCTTGAAATGCTCCTTGGCATATTGTTCGCACGCCTGCGCCGTATATCAGCCGGCAATTCAATCCGAGGGACACAAATTCAAAGACCATTACCTTGGCAGGCTTTCCAACCTTCTGTCCGATGACCTTCCACTTGCTGGCCTCGTATTCCTTGATCGCATCGCGGAGCGCTATTGACTACTCTTATTTAGAACACGCACTCAATCAACGGGTCAACGGTCCCTATGGATATTACCTCATCCTCGGCGAACTCGGCGTAGTGCATATCCTACAGTCATTGTCAGGGCCGATGATTGACCGAGGAAAGCTGGGGGTGGGGCCGCGCTACCTTATACCAGTGTTTCTTTACACTTCCCTCAGTTCGAGCGGGGAAGGTCTGCGACACGCATGAGCAACTGTCTAGTGGTGGGCAAAGTAGACTGGCTGGACGCTCACCTTGGCAATCTCGCTCCAGCTCCGACCAGCATCACGCATGGTTTTGAGTCGCTGCTCCTCTTCCGCGGTCCAGGGGGTGTTGGTTCGACCCTTCTTCTTAGGAGTCCCTTCCGGGGCGGTCTCCCCCGTCGCTCCGGTGGATGCTGGAGCGGCCATCGTCGACGCCGAACCAGACGGTGAAGCGCGTCGTTTCCGGGGATTCGAGGAGGGTGCCTGTGTCGGGGGCATAGGAATGCCCTCAAAGGAAGGCACTCTTTGAAAGGGGTTGACTTGCTGTTGAGCTAACAAGTGAGAGGGGGCGCTGGTGGGTACAGAGGTTTTGATCCGCTTGGATGTTGGAGGGGCCCTGGTGAAGACGAGGCGAGAGGGGTGGCAATGGTTAGTGGACACCACACAATCGGTAGTGGAAACAATAGCCAAGTCACAATGGAGTCAAGCACAAAAGAGAGACAGATCAATGGATACACGAATTCGCTCCGGTTCAGCCTTGGACAAGCCAGGAGAGAATCGTTATCCCAAAATGATCACAATAGTAGTTATGACCGTAATCAAAGAAGCGGGGCAGTACATAGGAGCGGGTATATAACACTATGTAGTGTATACTCCAATACGGCCAAAGAGATCAGAACAGACAGGGAACCGAAACCACGGTGGACGGTCTCCAATTACTCGGCACTATCTCAAGGCATAGTATCTCCATAGGTGAGCAGCACGGAAATTGGAACTTACGACATGATGGATGATACGCAGTTATCCCAATCACGCTGCGTTGATTCATCTGTAGATACACATGCTTAGGAGATTAGCAAAAACTGCTCTTTCAAGGTGTCCCGTGAAGATTGGCCTGTCAAGATCTAGAGAAGCAAGCTTTGGTTACACCAGAAAGCAACGATGACACGGGCGCATACCACGGCGTGGCAGATGGAGGGGGACAGGAGAAAAAGAAAAGAGGGAGGAAGTAAGTAGAAGAAGAGGTCATTAACCATTTCATCGCAGTCAGACGGGTGTGAGATTCACGAGCAGAAAAGTATTCAAAAGAAAAATAAGAGATGTTACATGCATATAGATTGATATTGAATTGAAGACGACGGGATCTCAGGTAAGGGCGGGGGAGCTAGGAGGGGGAAACGTAGTGAGAGGGGGAAGAATAAAATAAAACAGGCTTAGGCACAGTCAGAAGAGGACCGTTCCAGCACCGTCGCAGCAGCGGTACTAGTAGTGGTGGTGGTGGTGGTGGTAGTGGCAGCCGCAGTGGGAGTAGAATCAGGATACAGAGGCTGGAAATAATACGGATGAGGAGGCGTACTGGAAGTCGTGATGATAATAAGATGATTTGGTCAGGACGGGATGGAGAGAATCCTTGAAAGTCAACAACAGGGCTTCAAAGAAAGCTTACTAGTCAAAGTTCATGATTGAGGGACTTGCTCTCCTCAAGCGGGGGTGGACCTGGTTACATAAAAGATGGAGAACAAATAACCCTGGAGAAAGAGATCATGGATGATGAAGAGAAGAGAAGGTTGTTGTTGCAGCTTGTAGGCGTCGTTGTCAAAGAAGCGTACCCAGGAGATACATGGGAACGAAGGAGGGAAAAGAAGGTCATGGGCTGGAATGAAGATGCAAGTGATAGATTTAGTCCTAAAGTGGCATCCGGACTACCTTGGGGAGTTGCTATGATTGATGCCGGAGGGGCGAAAAAGCACGAGTTTGAAAGCTAAACGGGGCTCGAGTCACCTATCCCGTCAGCTCCGACTCGCTGCTTTGCTTCGGTTTCTTTCCCTCGTCTTGATTAATTTCCTCCTTTCTTTCCGGTTGGAAGACGGGCTCGATTTCTATAGATTTTTATTGATTGGTGATTTGTTCTGATTCCAGACAGTTCTGGGAATTGTGATTTTGGTATATGTAGTTTACTCCGCTTTTGTGAGATAGACACTAGATTGTACTACTAAAGTAGGGGTGGCGCGGAGCAAGCATAACCCCTCCCTCTAAGCAGTTGGAACATTGTAGGTTATGAAAAGGCGACTGGGAAGACTTGCTATCGAAAACATGAATTAGCTTTCCTTCGCACGGATCACATACTAGGATATACAAGATGATCTCCATAGTGAATCCACTTCAGCTATATCAATTGTACCTCAGTCAGAATTATTCCTTGTCTTGGTCGAATATCAACTTCAATCATCTACAGATAGACCTCTCCAGTTACTACAATCTATTACACTACACTAGCTAACGATCTGGAAAAGATAGTGATCAACACCCCACCCCTCATCATAGTTTCTAAGGCAGTTCAAGATTCCATGGCAGAGATTCCATGCTTGTATGGAGTAACCAAACCAAATGACTTGCTGACATGGGACAATAGACCAGGCCAGCCGACCGATAACACAGTCCCCACCCAAACCAATAAGAAGTCAGACGGTGATCTGAGCTCCAGCTTGACTATACTATATGAAGGGTTGTGGGTGCTTCTTACTAGGTTTGGTAGGCAGGAGCCTTGTCTCCGCATGCGTGTCAATCAATAGCGGGAGGCTGGGAAGCGGGGTAGGTCACCACCTCTTATCGTGTACTCAAAACTGCAGACGAGAAGAATAATGAGTAGAGACAGGGTTCACAGTAGTACCATCCATGAGGTCTTCAATTAGGTAGGGTGGATATATATCCACGCAGGAAGTAGAATATCCGCTACCAGTCAAACTTGCTAACCGGATGTTCAACACCGTATCATTGTCACCACCTGACTTCTTGGAGAGACAAACCAGATGTGACTTCCAAATTATTATTGATGTTTTATCACGATGGATAGAAGCCACGCTAGCATAGCCTCAATCACCAGAGGAAATTAATCCTGGGTTTGATACATTGCTGTTCTCTATCTTCATATCCATTTGACAGAACCATTCATTCTGATATGTCTGAAAGTTTGTTGGTATGCAGTGTACACTGTTACACCATGTGTACGGTAGATCCAGAGACATCTGTCAGATCTAGATCCTTCTATTGACATCTGCTATCTTTAGACCGTTGCTCCTTGAATACTCGGGGAATGCTTCTCCTCCCTAATCGATGCTCTATATCAGCAATTTTCAGCTGGTGTATTTTACATACCCCTTGAGTATCTTAACATGATACATCTAGCAGTCCAGTGTTATCAATTGAAGATGTGATACAGTGTCATGGGGAAAGTACGCCGTATGGATACGTCGATCCGGCTTAACATTGATCCGCCGGTCCACCGCGTGACGTCACGCTCTGAATCACATGATGGACAACGCGGCCTACCCCAGAAGGAGTTGACAACGAGACACCTTAGCTGTGAGGAAAGCTTTCCGCTCTGTTCGTCATCGTCCCCGTGCCTCGCACACACCGACTTCTACAGGTGTATCTTGTGGAACCTAGCTGTCCCTCGCGCAAGTTTACACCTCCTACATACCTCTGCCCATTTTTCTCTGTAACCAACCACCCCATTCATCATACTTGCTGTCAGCTCCTCCCTTCGACGACTTCCGCCTTATCTTTCCGAGGCCACCCGAGTTCCCAAAGGTCACGTTCATCTTGAAGACCCGTATATCGAAAGCCCCTACCGAAACCCATCGGTTGGTGATGGTTTGAGTGGTGACGTGCAACGGTCCCTGCCTCTATACATCGGAGATGGGTGTCATGCAATTGAACGTGTTTCGTTTACTGGGCGACCTCGCTCATATCTCTTCGAAATGCATCCTCATATTTGCCATTCAGCGAAATAAGAGTGCCGAAGGTGCGTACCAAGATCTGTCATTTCCTCGTGCTTATAGATCCTGACGATTCCGATATCGTAGGGGTTTCCCTTCTCACCCAGGTGCTCTATGCCGTGGTCTTCGTCTCGCGCTACCTTGATCTGTTTCGATCAAGCGGATGGGCGTACGTTTACCTGGTGTTTTTCAAGCTCTTCTACATATTCTCCTCCTTCTATATCATCTTCTTGATGATGAAGCTCTATCCGCGGACACGGGAGAGGGAACGGGCGTGGAAGCTGGCTATCGGCTCCGTAGGCGTTTCCTTGGTTCTGGCGCCCATCGTGATCCTGATCTTCCACGGAGGGTTCCCCGGACATTGGTTCACGGAGGTGAGTGGGCTTTTGACATATTTGATACTTGCGACCACGCTGACTGGTGGGGGCGAAGATCTTTTGGGCTTTCTCCATCATTTTAGAATCCGTCTGTGTGCTGCCGCAGCTGTTACTTCTGCGCCAGACCACTATTCCTACCGTGCTCAACTCGTATTACCTCGTAACGTTAGGCTCCTATCGAGCTTTCTATATTCTCAACTGGTTAGTCCGGGGCTTTGGATCGGAACATCACTGGGAGCCCATCGCAGACATCTTCGGCATCATCCAAACTGCCTTCTATATCGATTTCGCTTGGGTGTACTACACGCGTCAACGCGTCAAGCTCCGCAATGGAAGCATCGTCGATGCGGAAGACTTCCGGAACAGCTGGTTGGTAAGCAAGGTGTTGAACTTTCGGCAGCGCCGGAGCATGGACGAGGAGCAGAGCCTTGGCGACGGGGAAGAATATAACGGGTCATTGGAGGGAGACCGGCCCAGAAACAACCGTTGGGGTGCGCGGGGGGTTTCAATCGCGGCCGACGACACCCTAGACCGACAGAACGGCGAGACCGGTGATAACCGCCATGAGGGATATGGGGGGCTGGAGGAATTCGTGGAGGACGATGATGCTCACTGGGAGGACCACACGGACGGTTCCAAGCCTGACAGGCATTCTCCCACTGTGCCAGGCGAACGGGGTTAATGTAAATCCCGGGTGATCACGACCTCCAATTACCACCTTTTGAAAGAAATTTGGCTGCAATCTATCAGTTGGTCACCGTCAATCGCGATGTAGTATATGATCATCCCTTTCGTCTCCCCTATTTTCCATTTATTTCATTTTATGACTTTTAGATGATGTCAGTTCTGAAATAGTGCGGTGCAGCATAGAAACATACGGAGTATTCCAAAGGACCATCCATCCATTCCCTTCATCCCTAGTCAGCCCTGCGGCACAGTCATCTAGTCGACCCAAACCCCCTCGTATATCATAGAACGATAGTTATAAATAGCAGGCAAAGGGAACAGTCGGAGATCGTTGTTTCAAAAGCGTCCGAGCCATCGCTGCGCCTGGACATAGCCACGACAGCATGGATACAAGCGAGCAAAGTCATCGCGATAAGCGTAGCGACTGACTCAACCCTGGTAGGGGTGGTTTTACTCCGTAGTTAGTTTGTCGAACGGGCCCCGGGGAAGAGAAGGGGGCGATGGGGGCGGAATTCGGGGGGCTAAAAAGCCTGATCGGCCCCTCATTTCGTAGTAATCTTCGGTGGAAACATCCTGCCGATGTGTACTTATTTGTTCCCTGATGACGGTGCTTACGGATTCTGCGATGAGATCAACTACTTCGGAGTGATCATCTGGCAACTATGTGGGTTCTCAACTTCCCACGACTCTGGGTATGGGTATAGAGACGGCTGATATCACGTGATGGAGAGTGGATGTTGATGTCCGTAATGATGTGATGCGGTCCACCTAGCTGGTGGATAGGCTGATAGGGGGAATATGCATTGCATCCATGATGACGACGTTGAGGGTACAAACGCAACAGTCAGGGTTGTCATCGCGTGAGAATCATACCGATCAAAGGCTTAGACGGGTGTTGTACGAGGGAGTGGACAGCAAGAACGAGGAGTTCAAACCTTATGGCTGTGCTTAAGCGCCGCCAGCGGCAACTCAGATCCACTACTGACGCCTCCAATAGAACGAGAGCGGGAAGAGAGTAGACAGTAATGAACATCGCAGATTTAGGTTTACCCTTTGTTTGATTTTTATTGATCTATTCAATTTTTGTGTTTTCATTGAATTTTTATTTGATTTATTTATTTATTTAATCATTTTTTAAACTAGCGCGTAAAAACCTTGTTCTATCATGGGTTTTCTACTTTTTCCTTTTCGGGGACACGTGGCTGAGCTTGGATGCAAACAACCGACAGGATCAGAACGAGCTATCTTGCTTAACCTCACCTTTCCCTCCTGGGAACGGATGGGTTGACTGATATTTTCCACTGCTCACCTACATTCAACCACTGGATGAGGATTGTCCAAAACGAGAGTGAGAGAGTGAACTAAGTGGGCTATTACCGCAGGACCAGCGGACTTGGAGCGGTGGTAATCTATATCCTGGTCATCCCAAAAGTGCCGGACCCTGATATCGACTAAGCCCTAAGACAGCGAAAACCTATGCTATCAAGACAACAACGTTGCTTTTTGCGCGTATTCTCCCCGGCTTTCGGGGCTATACCTCCTACGCAGGGATCATCTTGGCGATCATTTGCCTCTTCCACACGGAATGGGAACTCTTGGGCTTTTTTTACTGCTTACCATTACGCCCTAGGAATCCTGGCGGATGACTGCCGTCGTTGAGACAGCGCGGATTTCTTCGCCTAGAATTTTCTCGCGTACGACTTGGCCTGTTTGGGTTTGAACCATATGGTACCTACGTCGTCATGACATACTGTCTCCTGATGGGTCGATTTATTTGGGTGCCCGCTTTGAGTTCGAGGAGACCGCCGGAGAAATTCGTGAGGCACGGTCATCATCTGTCATGTTTTGTTTTGTAGTGCCTGCTGTGGCATATGGAATCCACTCTCGCTTTTCCTAAACTCTATCCTATCCCATCCCTATTTTGCCTGCTTTCCTGTTAGATCGTCCGTTATTGTATCAACTTGACTCTTTTTCTGTCAGCTTCACACTCTGAGGAAATCGGCCCGCTAAGCACTATTCGATTCCTTTGGCCCACCAGGGCCCATCTCCCCCCGTTTTCTGGGCACTCCCAGTTTTCTCTCAACAGTCGGACACTCAACGGACCCATCCATGGGGTTCCAGAGCGGTGGGAATGGCGATCGTGCTTGCGGCTTTGCCCTCCTCGACACAGCTAACCGCCTCTGCCTTACTCAACTCGTAGTAGGCTGCCAGGTGGGCCTTAGGGATATGCAGTGCCTGCGCCCCGAACAAGTTTGGGGGCTGGATTCGTCCCCTTCCACTCCCACCCCCTCCCATCTCATAACGTGTCATGTCGAGGGGAAAAATAAAATAAGATCTCATAAAAAAGGAAAATCGAATAATAATAATTATAAAATTGAAAAGCCCCAAAAACAAATAATGAGACATGACTCTCCCTCAAAAGCGGGTGCCCTTCCCCTCCAGGATAAGCAGGGCGCTTAAGTGCAGGTACATCGTGGACTCTCTACCTCTAGTTAGGAAGCATCTTGTGCGGCAAAGTGATGGTCGGCGGTTCGTACGTCCCTTGGACGACCTCTCTGGACCTGTTGAAAGAAGAGCTTCATCTGTCCGGTCCTGCCTTGTGAGGCATCCCGGCTTTGCCTGGTGTCCTGACCGGTCGTATATGAACCCGCAGGGGGGCTTGGGTGGTTGAGTCTATCTATCGCTTTCACTTCTTCGAAGACTTGCGGGTCTTGAATTATCTTTTGTGATCCGGTCAGAGAACAAGCTGCAGGCAGTGGGTGTTGTTGTTGCTTGCGAAGACAATATCGATATCATCTTGTTTGCGATTATAAGACCTTGGATATCGCCACCTCGAACCACCCGACTTACCCGCCGAACTCGTCCCCTTCCCTGTCGTCCCTGTTGCTTGTCCTCTTCGGTTGTTTCACCCTTGACCTCCTGTTACCGTATACCATCCTACCGGCTGTCCCGATGTTTCATCAGACGCCGGGAGACTATACTGGGCCAATGCCTTATGCCCAGAACCCTTCCCACCCCGGCGAAGGGATGGAGCAATACTACGAAGGCGTGCCATCCCAATGGGCCGGAGTGGAAAGCGTACGTGCCATGATATCCCCGTTATGGGTCCCGTCCCACCGGTGCTGACCTGCCGCTCCGCGATTTCCAGACACCCTATGGCGACGTCGGCCACCCCTACAGCGGCGCAACGGCCTTCCCATCCAGCCATATCCTCACGCCGATTAGCCTCCCAGACACATCATACCCCCAGCCGCGAGCAAGCCCAGTCCTCAGCCACCACTCCCAAGAGTATGCATACCACGTCGCCGAGTCCGTCCCACCCCACGGGCTGGGCATCACGGCCCCCTTCCCGAGCGAATTCCCCCGAACCGTAACCGCCGGTCTCCACCACCACCAAACCATGGAGGGCACAATTTACGACTTCGGCGAAACGTCACTGTCCCCGGAACCGGCGCGAACAAAGCGCATCCGCCGCAGCCCCCAGCCGATCCTGCCCAGCCGCGAGAACCCCGTGAACATCCTCCCCCACCCGGAGGGTCTCCAGCGCCTCGAGCACGAGAGACAGCTCGGACCCATCGAGTCCCATCTTCATCGTCCCCGGGCTCCCGGCCGCGGGCGCAGAGACCCCCAGGCCGAGGAAGAAGATACCTTTGTGGAGCGTCTCCGCGAGCAGAATCTCGCGTGGAAGGTCATCCGCGAGAAGTTCCGCGAGAGATTCCACAAGGACGCTTCCGAAGCCCGTCTGCAGATGCGTATGCTGCGGAGGCGCAAGGATCGTCTGGCTCGCTGGGACGAGAACGATGTGAGTATGTGGCTCCTTTTCTTTCTCCCCCCTCCTGTCTCTTTTTGTAATGTCCGATATTGACAATTGCAACAGATTCAGCTCCTCATTAGGGCTCGCGAGTATTGGGAGCGCGAGAAGTACAACTTTATCTCGCAAAAGGTGGGAAATCCTCGTCCACTCGACAAGACAATTGTACCCAGTACTCACGAGACTAGATGAGAGAATTCGGCTCCCGAAGAGTCTACACACCCCAGCAATGTGAAGCCCAACTCCGCGAACTAGACGCCCAGCAACAACTCCCCCAACGCATTCCACCCCCGCGAGCAACAGACCCGCAGCATGCCCGCCGAAGAGCCCTACTGAAAGCTTCTCGAGCGTCCTCCCAAATCCCCGTAACCACGACCGTACCTATGACGAAAGCATAATCTCGCCTACTATCCTCCCTCTCATCTTCTTTGACTCATCACATTCTTCCCATCCGTCCAGCCCCTTTTTTTTTTACTGTTTTCTGGTTGCATATACCCTTGCGCGGTGCACTACGAGTTATGTTGTTGCATGAGAACCCGTTACGATCTAGATGATTAGTATTTATTAATTTATTTCTTATATATACTTCGATTTATCCATGATCTTATGGTTACTACCTACGTATTGCTGTAAGAACTTCAAGCAACTAACTCGTAGTCATCTATGACATAAGTAATTTTTATTGTACACATAGTAGTAAATATAGCACTAGTCAAATCTATACGACATGCATCTCGAACATAAGGCATAAAAGGGGCGAAAAAAAAGGTAAAAAACAAATAACATCAAATGAACCACACGTCTTATACTCCGTAAATTCTTCCGCACATGCATGATCCCTGACCAGTGTGGGAAAGGTCCGGTCAAGAAGGAGCAAAAGAAATGTGAAAAGGGAAAAAGTAAAGGATCAACGGCAGCAGTAGTCTACGTCTAAGCCCAAGGCATACTCCTTAATTAGCCACTCTGCTGAGCTATAGACAGGTAGATAGACGGACAGGGATGATGGATGATGGATGGATACGGAGTTCAATAAATTCCGCGTCCTTGTTAAGCGCCATGCCCAGCCAATCCTAATAATCAATCAATAAATAATAAAACAGAACTCTAATAAATGAATTGAACCATCTGATCCATTCATTAATACATAAATAATTCAATAAATGAATAAATCAACAAATAAAAACAACAGGGAAAGGAAAGGAGATACCCCAGAGCCGCTAACCTAATCCTATAGATGGGCAGGGTTCAACGCTGGCATGGGTCAAACACAGCCAATCGATTCTGGATACGACCTCATTGATATTAGATACTTCCAATAATGATAGGAACTAACAAGTCTCGCCAGGAAGATCTGAATCTCGCTTGGGTGCGGACAGTCTCCTTACTTTCTTTCTTTCTCGGTGGTGAAAGGAGGATCTGAACCGGTTTCGGGTACGTACGTTGTTTCGAACTGGTGAACCGTATGGAGGAACCTTGACGCATGTTTAAATAGAGGTCTTTTGATAGAAATGTTCTTTCTTCCTTCTATTTTCTTTGTTTGAGGGCAATTGGACAGGTACGGATGGCGCATGGTGTTCGATTTCCAAACCATTGACTTAACGGGCTAGTACACTAAGGGTCGTCCTGATTTGATTGATCATTTGTCAACGTTCATGTCGTGTCTTTGTTTTCTCTTGGTTATCTCCTGGTTGGGTTTGTTTCGTTCCTCTTCCCACCAATCTATTCATTTGTGTATCTGCAGGAATGGATCAACCTAAACAAAGGTATAATTGCATATGCTCGAGTAAGACACTCCAGACAAGGCGCATCCGAAGCGAGCGCATACAGGCTTGGATGTCAAGTTACCATTGGGTGTCCCTGAGGGATCGAGGGATTTTGACTCATGATCTTCGTCATCCTTCCGACTGTACAGCCAGCGTTACTGGGTATGATGTAATTCAACTGTCCTCCTCCGAGTCAAGATCCTCGTCCATAACGGGGAACGTACACAAGGCCGCGACGCCTCCCAGGCTGTCCAATCGACGGCCACTCTCGTGATCCGAACTCAACACTCGGACCTCGCCTCCCTCGATATCGCGCACGCGATCCACCAACGACACCCACCGTTTGCGCTCCGCCACGTCCTGAGACCGGAACAGACGGTTGGAGACGATCAGCACGCCGCCCCCGCGACCCACGGCGCCCTGATCCACAGCCGACTCAACTTCCCGCGGCCCGTACGTCGCCCGATTCGTCTCCTTGCGCAGCTGCTCCTGGAACTGGTCCATCAGCTTTGTCTCGCGCGCGTACTTGGTGTCCGCCAGAATGCTCTTCACCGCCGGCGACTGCAGCACTTCGGTCAAAGAGTGCAGATATCCTGACGCCGAGTGTACCACCACTAGGCTGGGGACGAGGCGCTTCAGCGCTGGCGTCGTCGTCGCTGCTGCCGACTGGATGTGTTTCTGGAACCCGGCTGCGACGAACCCGGGGGATGCTAGCAGGATCGGCCGCACGGGCTCGTTGCTCGTCTGAGACGTCGCGCTCGTGTTGAACTCCATTTGCCGGAGGAGTGTGTCCAGTGTGGTTTGGTAGAACTTGCTCAACCCCTAATCCAGCTCCTTGTTAGCCTTTCTCGGCTTCCCTGTCCCTCCGCAGGGAGACTGGTGGATTCTGTGATAGCTTACCTTATCATGGTCACTACTGCCTTGTCGCTTTCGCGGCACTGACATCTCCACCTTCTGCTTGAGAACAGTCTGGAACTGCCCGATGAAGCAAATATGAGCGACACCCTCCTGCATAACCACAGCGATGGCCTCCGCCCTCCTCTTGCCCCCCTCATCTACCGCATCCTTCAGCATCTGAATCGCGATACTATCCCACCCGACACCCTCCCCAGCGGCGCCGATCTCCTTCTCGAGTGTGAAATTGCGATTCAGCTCCAGATCAAGCGTGTGGTGCTGTCCGACCTTGGTGTGTGGCGTCTCGTTGACGATCTGCCCGCCAACGTGAAGCTGCGAGCTCTGCGGGTCAAAGTCCAGGCTCTTCACGCGGATCTCGAGCGTCAGGTGCACTCGTGCTGAGCTTGTCGAGCCGGTGTCTTGCGTGGTGGTGACGCGGCGGATGGCGCTGGCGCGGAGGAGGTCGCCGGGTCTGATGAGATTGTATGCGTGCCACTGTGGGAAGAGGTTGGTTGGTTTGCTTGTCTTGACTGGGCTGTATAATGGAATGGTGGGGGTGGCTATACCATGTCTTCGGGCTCCTCAGGACACAGGGTGACGGTGCCCGAGCCATTGAGCTCGACCTTATTCTTGATCAAGCGCATCGTGCGCGTTCAGTTAACGAACAGCAGTTTCAATTTGAGGGTCTGTCCTGCTTAATATCCTGTAGGCAAACGCGAGCCTGTTGAGGTGGGGTCGGGCCGATTTTCAAAGGACGATGCAGGGCGTGGTCGCTAACCCAATGACAAATGAGACGGCGTGGTTTGAGATATATTAATTTAACAATAGCCTATAAGAACGCCGCGTGTTTGAAAGTCTGGTCTTGTTTGTTGTATGCAATGGAGGGCGCCGTTGATCAACTCGAAAAACGAGCCGCTGATGACGCTGTTGGAAGAGCGCACAGTCTGCCTCAGGCAGTAGCGGACTTTCCCGACACGGACTAGTGCGGATAAGGAGTCCTTATCGATAAGGCGCAATGGCATCAAGGATTCACGTCACCAACGATATCCCCTCCTGTTTCTGCCTCCCTTACCTTATCAATTGAACTAGGAGGCTCGAGAATTCATTTTCAACAGACATAATAACCACTTACCCAAAAAATTAATCCCAAAATGTCTATCACCGACTTGTCTTTAAAACATGCGGTACCTCCGAGCTCGGTATGCTAACACGGAACCTGCCCCACGCCGCTGGCTCCGACGGCCTATCATTTACCGGAGCGTCAGTTTTTTGGATTCATAAGAGGGACAAACAAGGACCCAGCTGGTGGGGTCTAACCGAGATGATGGAATAATAAATACAGAGTAATAAATACCTCGCCCGGGGACCTTCCCTTCTCGAGTTCTTATCAGATCAACTTGCGTACAACTTATACTTGAGACCCCACCAGATTGTTTACACCATGGCTCCCCTTTCTCTGCAGTCGACCCAGAAGATGGTCTCGGGATATGAGATCCCGATTGTTGGTTTTGGTGTAAGTATCTCTTACTGAACCGGTTTGTCAGGGAGTTGATGGAAAACTTTGGGAATGTAGCTAATCACTCCAACAGGTTTACCAGACGTAGGCCTCTCTTCTTTTTTTTCTTTTTATTTTCCTTTCCGTCCTTTCTTTCAGTTTGACTTATTTATACTTTTGATTACCATCTATCTTGTTGTTTATTATAACTTTATCCTTGAACTAGGTTGCTGACCATCATTAGTCCCCCGGCCATTACGGAAAAAGTGACCATTAAGGCGCTGGAAACGGGATACCGCCATGTAGGTGCATTGGATAGAAGAGAGATAGTCCCAGGTTGGACACAATTGACCTCTCATCATTCTAGATCGATAGCGCAAAGTACTATGCCAACGAAGCGGAATGCGCCAACGCCATTCGCAAGTCTGGAATTGACCGCTCCAAGATCTTCTACACGACCAAGGTCCCCGCTACTCACATGTCATACGACAGGGCCAAGGAGGCCATCGAAGCCAGTATCAAAGATGCTGCGGGGATCGAGTACATTGATCTGTAAGTTGGAGCTCCGGGGCTATTCCGCGACACAGACTAACTTGAACAGGGTCTTGCTCCACGCCCCCTTCGGCGGGAAGGAAGGCCGTCTGGGTGCCTGGCGCGCTCTGGTCGAGGCCCAGAAGAGCGGCAAGATCCGTTCCATCGGTGTCTCTAACTATGGAATCCACCACCTGGACGAGCTGGAGGCGTACATCAACAGCGGAGTCGGCGGTCAGATCTCCGTCGGGCAGTATGAGATCCACCCCTGGTGCGCGAGGGAGGACATCGCCGGGTGGTTGAAGAAGCGTAACGTCGTCGTCGAGGCCTACTCGCCTCTGGTCCAGGCTACTCGCATGGATGAACCCAGCTTGCAGAGCTTGGCAAAGAAGCACAGCAAGACTCCTGCCCAGATCTTGATCCGGTGGAGCTTGCAGAAGGTATGAGTCACCCCGAGTCAGCCGAATGGTGGAAAAGATGCTCATCATTTGATTGTTTAGGGATATGTCCCTCTGCCCAAATCCGTTACCGATTCTCGGATCATCGAAAACACGCAGGTTTTCGACTTCGAATTGTCTGCTGAGGATATGGAGAACCTGCAGACTGATGCGTACGAGCCGGTCTGCTGGGACCCTGCTCGGGACTCTCGACTGTAAATGCCAGCTGAAACGGTGTACCAATTTCTGGTATAAATAGACCATAGATTTATCATAGACAATCAGCTCCATAAAATACAAAATTACGATATACACAGTTAAAATCATGCAAGGAGTGACCATTGAAGCCAATCAGCCACAGATGTCCCGATAGTCTCGGCACAACGTAAAGCCGTCAGTGCGCCTGCCGCGTTTATCAGTGTTTATCGTCCTTACTGCGCATCTCCGATCATCAGCACCACTTTGTGCTGACAGTCGCCTGGATTCATTGTCCAAAACCGCAATAATATAATGATCCTCCGTTTCATCGATAAACCCCGTCCAAATGACTCTCTACGCACCCGCCCCGGAATCTGATTCCCCGCCTTGAAGAAGAAAAGCCCAGCACCATGCCCACCTCCCCGCCTCGACGCACATTCGAGAAATCCCGCGAAGTTCGCCGCCGCTACCAGCGCAGCAACAAGCGCCCGCAGTTCAGCGCGTCCCAGATCGCGCGCATCGATCGGGAGGAGGAGCGCGAGCGCAAAGCGCAAGCCCTCCGCGAGAAGGAGAAACGGCGCGTCGCGAATCGGAAAAAGAAGGCGGAGAAGGAGGCGAAGGCGCGCGAGGAGCGGCGCCGGCTGGGTCTGCCTGACCCGTATGCTGCTACTGTGCCCTCTAGCCAGCCGCTCCTGTTCAACTTTTTGAAGAAGGGTGGTGATTCTGCGTCTGTGACTGCGGAGGCGGAGGCGGAGACGCCTGGTGAGGAGACGGATCCTGGGGAGACTACGGGGGTTGCTGAGGATAGCGATTTTTCTGCCTTTGAGGAACAGGGGGTGGTTGAGGAAGGGTTTGGCGATGCGGATGTGTTGCTTGGGGATGGTGCTCAGGGGGATACACTGGTGACGGGGAGCGCGGGCGCAAATGGATCTACGGGACAGGAGGGCGACCACGAGGACCCCAGTGCAGAGACTCAGGAGGATGATGAGTTCTCCGACTGTTCGGTTTTCTACGATGAGGATATCTTGAAAGCGGTAGAAAACGTATCGTCAGCAGTCGGCATGATGCAGCAGGAGCAGCAAAAGCAGCTGCCGCCGTCGCAGCAGCCTGAACGCATCCCGATCTCCCTACCCGGAGGGGAGTCATTTTGCGACGATACGGCTCTTCTGCTCGAGGAATTCGGCTATGAGTTTGATACCGACGAAGAGTTTGAACGAGAACTGGCCCAGCTGGATGCGGTGTGAGTGTTTGTCATCTTATGTACACTCTAGTACTTTCTAAATCCATGACGGGCGCTATCCGACCCGACGGAGGGGAAACGCGCTGGTCGGATGGTGGCGGGGCTGTCGGCTTACACGTTGATAAGCTGATTAGCGGAGTTCCCCGCTTCTCTCATGGTATTCTTCTGATCCGAGGAATATTGTCCATCAGAGGAGTGTGTCGGGCATGTTGGTGTTGCAGAGCATGGGGCGATCTAGAGCTCATTACAGGGGACTAAGAGGCACACCCGGGTAGGGAATTATATTGGTCGGAAAGATTCTAGTGCGCGTCGGAACACCACAACAGCAACCTTGACGATGACGTCGATCTGCATCGTAGACGGAGGAGCATGGCTCTATTACGGGGTAGGAGTCTAATGTCACTGTCCGACAAATTATCGACCCAACTTCTCTACTCTTGACAACTACTTGTTGCTTAAGAGGCAATCAACAATTGCATCGTCATCCGACTGAATACCATCAAAATGCCCTACATCGAAGTCAACAACCACAAACTACACTATGCAGACTCCCATCCAGATGGAGCCCCCGCCAACGGCCTAACTTTCATCTTCACCCACGGTCTAGGATCCTCACAGAATTTCTACTTTCCCATCCTCCCGTACCTGACCACGAAGCACCGCTGCATTACCGTGGACACATACGGCGCCGCGCGTTCTTCCTACACCGGCCAGCCCATATCCATTGCATCCATAGCCGCAGATGTCATCGCGGTGCTGGATGCGCTCCACGTCCCCAAGGCCGTGGTAGTCGGCCATTCCATGGGCGGACTGGTCGTGACTCTCCTGGGGGCGCAGTACGCCGACCGCGTAAAGGGCATAGTCGCCATTGGGCCCACCTACCCGGCGCCAGCAATAGCAGAAGTGATGACCAAACGAGCAGAGACGGTGTCCACATGTATTACCCCTCTCTTCTAATCTTTCTTTCCCCCCCTTGAACACGAGAATAGCAAAATATACTAACGGCTCTCAGCCGGAATGGAACCCATGGCCAACACCATCCCCTACGGCGCAACAGGCTCAGGTTGCGCACCACTAGCGCAATCCTTCATCCGCGAGCTCCTCATCGGGCAGAACCCCGAGGGCTACGCGGCGCTGTGCCAGGCTATTGCAACCGCCCCCCGCATCGATTACGCGGCGATCAAGGCGCCGTTTTTGTTGGTCGCGGGCGAGGAGGACAAGTCGGCGACGATGGAGGGGTGCGAGCTGATCTTCAGTGGGGTGTCGAGTGAGACAAAGAAGCTGGAAGTCTTGTCGAAGATTGGGCACTGGCATTGTCTTGAGGCGCCGGAGCAGGTGGGGAAGGCTGTGGCGGGGTTTTTTGAGGGTGTTTCTGCTTGATTGGATATTTTGGGGTTTACAATTCGAGTTACTTTTGATATACTACGGTGTTTGAAAATGTAGAAGGTTGTAAACTGGCAATCATTTCGAGAAAGCATTAACATCAAACACATTACACAGGGAATTCGGATTTAAATCCACCTTCAAGAAGTACAAATAAATGAAGTAAATACCGCAAACCCATCAAGCCACCTTCGACTTCTCAAACGGCGCCATCTTCACATCATAGTTCAGCTCAAGACTAGCTTTGGGGTCGTCCTTGCGGGGCACAAAGTCGACGATGAGCGAGTCCTTGACGGCGAAGACGGAGTCGTTGGTGAGGTAGGGGTCTTTGCTGTCGAAGATTTGGGTAGTGAGGGGTCTGTAGTCGTCGTGGGTTGCCTATTATCAGCTGATCAGCATTGGTGTAGAGAGATAGCCACGAGCTTTAGAGTAGGAAGTAAGAAGGGAGGTATTTCAACGCACCAAGATATGGATGTGAGCTGGTCGGTAGACGTTTCGGTCCATTAGGCGGAGGAGTTCTGCTCCGGGTCCTGTGATACTGTTATTTCTTTACGCCTTTCTGTTCATTCCATCCTTCGACAATAGCATATTGAAAAGAAAACAGGGAGAGAGAGAGAAGGAGAATACCATCATCGGGAACCGGATAAGGCGTCGGCCTCAGACAATAAAACGCATACCGCCCCTCCTCATCCGTCCGGAACCTCCCCCGGAGGTTGTGCTCGCACTGCTCCGGGTCCTGCTGCTCGTACATGCCGTTCGTCGACGCCTGCCACACATCGACGGTCGCGCCGACGAGGGGCTTCTTCGTGGCGTAGTCGAGGACGCGGCCGTGCATGAACGTGAACTCTCCGTCGGCCGGGGGGTTCATGACGATGGTCTCGCCGTTCTGGCGGTAGGGCGTGTCGTGGCGGAAGAAGGGGCCCAGGATGGCTGTTGCTGTGGGGGCGTCTTCGGCTTCTTCGGCGAGGGTGTAGGTGATTTCGTCGACGAGGCTGTTTGAGTCAGTTACCTATACTTCGGGCGATACTGATATGTATGTATATATAGATAGGTAGGTAGGTAGAGAAGGGATGAAGGAGAAAAAAACATACGACTCCAACCCAAAAACATCAGACACCAACTGTCCCTCATTCCGCGTCTCGTTACTCATCTGGCCCGCCCGATTCAACAAATCCACGGCGGCCATCCACTCGTCGACTGTGAGCTCGTTCTCGCGCGCATAGTCGTGAAGATGTCTGGTCAAGCTGGCCATGAGCTGACGGACGCGCGGGGTCACCTTGGGACCCATGGCGTTGATCACATTGTCGGTGAAGTTGGGGTCGAAGCGGTGGGTGGGCATTTTTTCGATCATTTTGCCTGATTCAAGATTTGTTGGTCTTTGATTTGTGGTGTGTTTGTATACTGGTGGTATTATGGTATAGTTATTGTATAGTATGGGCGGAGAGCTGTTCGGGTAGTTGAGTCGGAGACAGAACGCTTCCGTGCAAATTTTGAAATACTCAGGTCTTATCGACAGGGGTTGGAATCACGCGGCTGAGCGAGGTTGAACAGACGAGGCTGAGCTCAGTTTGGATATGCAAGGCTGGGTTCATTGTTGTTTTGACCCCGCGTGGGCTTTATGGTTACTGTCGGAAGAGAGTTGGGGGAACCGGTGACGGAATGCGGGGATGTTGAGAGCCTGATCGGATGTAGATCGGATAGGTTGGATATCGGATCTGAGTCATCTCAGAGTAACTAATTATAATGTCAATAAGGTTATATAACTTTTAAGATGACAAGGGTACTAGCATAAGTGTTATATCTTTGTGGTCGTGGTAGTTCTGTTCGATGCACTCCATGATGGTATTGTGGACAATAGTATAGCCAAGTGTTTACAATAAAAAGATCTACAACTGCACCATGCAATAACAACAATCACCTCCTCCCTCTTCCTCCCCTCCCCCCTCCCCTCCCCTTAGGATTCCCTCTACTCGTCAACTCAACCGGCAACTCCTGCAACACCTGCCCTCTCTCCCAAATCTTCCCCAACCCCCTCTTCCTCTCCACAACAACATCCACAAACTCCAACGGAAGGATCTTCTCCCCCTCTCCCTGTCCCTCCCCCTCCCCAGAACCCACCATCCCCTCACTCAAAACAACATCATTCTCACTCCTCCAAAACGGACACCCCGCCTCCAGCGCCCGTCTCAAATCCACATAAATCAAGACCTGCGCGTCGCGGCGCATCCCCGAGACAACCGGCGGATCTACCGTCTGCGTCGACGGGCCCTCCAGAACAGACTCCAGCGACGGGCCCGTCGCGAAGTGGATCTGGTTCCGCGTCATGCAGCGCAGACCGCCGGAGGCGAGGATGGCGGGCCAGGTGCTGTGGAAGGTGCCGTGGACGACGGTGCGGGGGAGCCTGTCTGGCTCGTCGAGCGTGAGGCGCTCTTGGAAGGAGGCTGCGTCGACGGACTGGATGCTGTGGCCTTGAGTGGCGCGGATGAGGAAGTTGGTGGGGTTGTCGTCCGTGACGGCGAGGGCTGTTGCTGTTGTGGTGTCTGTGGGTGGGGTGTTTGCTTCGCTGTTATTATCATTCTTGGTGTTGTCCTTATCATTTGGAATGGGTGTAGTGGTGGGTGTGGTGGTGTTGGAAGAAGGAATATGAAGAAGCGCAAAACGCTTCTTGTCCGATTTAGCGACGGCGTCGCGCACTTCAGGGAAGGTCACTTTCAGCGATTTGAGCCTGTTCCAAGCCAACTAATTCTCTCTATCTGTTTAGCGAGTGCCAACGACATGACATAAATATGTGAGTAAAGAATAACATACCACATCCGCCACATTCGCGTAGCCCTGCTCATCCATCTTCAGACCCTCTTTTTCGGCCGCATGGCGGAGCAGACGACTCAGTGCTTTGGAGACGAGAACGTCGCGGCTGAGAGGGGCTCTGGCTTTGCCTGGTGGAGGCATGATTATCTGTTTTAATAAGTGTCGTTGTTGTATTGCGTTGTGTTATATTGTGAGTGGGAGAGCGGGGAGACCAATGGTCGATTTTTGAGATTGAGCTGTGAGGGGGTGGGGCGGGATCGGCGTTTTTATAGTATAGATTAGATTGTGAGAGGTTCCTGGCTGACTCACTCTATTTCCTACGTTGATAACTATATTGGGATATATTGGAATACATAATTAATATTAATATAGATAAATAATATCTTTTAGCACAAAAAAATACTTATCACGTCAACATGAAATGGGTATATCGGAAACGAAATCCTAAACAAGTACACCACCCTACCCCTTCCATCTCCATGCTCTTGAAAAACATAATAAAAGAAACAACACATCAGAGACACAGAGACACAGAAGAAATTGAAAGACAGAAGAAATGCAAAGACAGAGAAAAGAAAAAACTACCTATCACAAATACAATTACACTCCGCAACCGGACAAACCTTATGTCTCGCAAACCACTCCCTAGCATGATGCGCATGGAACCCATGATTACAATTAATGCAAAACACCACAAACCGCCTCATCACATCGACCTCAGATGGCGAGCGCGAGTCGTCCTGCATAATGCTGTCCGCCACGATCGCCGCCTTGGACATCGGGTCCGGCGAGCCCAGCCACAGAGTGCACACGCCGCACCGGGGCATGTGGCGGCCGCAGCGGGGGCAGATCATGCCCGACATGGCGGCCGTGCCGAGCGGGTTCCCCGGCGTGGGGTGCACGACGACCTCGCCCGAGGAGGAGGAGGGCGAGAGCTGTGAGGACGCGTCGTGCTGTGTCAGCGGCCGCGTGCAGTAGTTGCAGGTGAGGCTGACTTGCTGGCGCGGCGGCTCGATCAGCTTCTGCCCGTCCCAGGTGGTGGCGAATTTGCGGGAGCCGACGTCGAAGCGGGCGCGCTCGAGCTGGAGCTTCCAGGAGTTGATCTGCCAGCGGTAGGTCTCGCGCCAGGCTTCGAAGCGTGTTCGGTGCGGGGAGTCGTTGATGAACCGGGGGACGGTGTGGCTCATGGCTAGGACGGGGGTTTGCACGTCGTTGAATTTCTGGATGTAGGATTGGAAGAGGTCCATTGCGGAGTGGCCTAGGCCTGTTAGGATTATGCCTTCGATGTCGCCTTGGCGGATCGCCTCGTCGGTCGTCTCCCGTAGGTAGGTGTCTAGCTCGTCGTCCGGGAGCCATCGGATGGCTACCTCGACGCGGTACCGGAGGGGGAGCGTGGTCTCGTTGATGACCGAGTGCCAGTCGCCCTTGCTCACGAGAGCCAGGATCGCCCGCGCGTATGGGTCGGTCAGCTCTTTGGCGATCTCCGCGCAAGTGTCTTCCCAGTCCGAGTCGGTGTCCCCCTTGGCAGCTCCGGCAATGGCCATGGCGAGCAGTTTGTGCGCTTGCGCGGGTTCGTTGCTGCGCAGCGCCAGGTAGGCCAGCTTGGCTTCGTCTTGGAAGACCGCCAACGCGGCTGCTTTTGTATGTTGGTTATCGGCCGACAGCGCCTTCACGGCGTCCTCCAGTTCGCGGTTGGTTTGCGCTGCCCCGCAAAGTCGCAGGCAGAGGCGACGGTGCTCTGGGCGTTGCGTCGGACGGGACTTCGTCTCCGGTAGGTTCAGGCGTTCCTGGACCAGGTCGACAATGGCCTCGCCAGCGTGGTGGGTCACGCCCGCACCCGTGCCAACTCGTCGGGTATCAAAGCTTTGGCCTGTAACAGTCAGCATAACCCCATTCCAGCGGAGACGACGTATGAGGCTCACCGAGATCATTATTCCACACATCGTACACCCCTAGATAGTTCAAATCCAAGCCATTCTGGATCATCGTATCGCCGGAAGCGTCAGCCCGTGCGCCTACTGCTGTCAGTCGTTTCCAATAGCTGTAAAGTGATAAAGCCCGGCACACGTACGTTCAATCCAATCCCAACAGCCCTGGAGAGACGGGTCCTCTGCCACAATCTTCTTATTGCGCGCCTCGTCGAATAGATAGCCCTCCTTGCACCGAAGCCGGTTCACCGTCATCAGAGTCAACGCCTCTTCGGCCGTGAGGCGCTTGGTTCCAGTGCCCAGCGACAGCTCGCGTTCGCGCACCTCCCGGCTGGAAAGCGGCTGCGGCGGTTGGCTGTCCTTGGCAGCCGGTGCCCCATTCAACACGTCACTGCCGGACAGGACGCGCTCGCGTATCGTCTCGACCACTTCTGAGACCTTCCACCCGGGAGTCGGCGCCGGACTCATCGTCCTGAAGCCTGCGAGCTCCTCCGGGCTGCCCCAGACCAGGGATCCTTGGGATGACAGTCGAACCGGGGGAGCGGGGGGTTTCACCGCCACGACGCTGACCTTCCCGTTTCCAGATAAGGTAATGGCACTGGGTTCGTTGGACGCGCTGAGGTTGAGAAAGTCAAAAGATACAACCCGTTCGGACTCGGGATAACCACGGGAAGGGTGATTGAACGGACTGCAGATATCCCGGACGTGTTTGGTGTAGACCTGCTCCGGGTAGTTCCTGAACGCGCCATGGCCGAGGGTCTGGTCCATAGAGTTCCGATAGTCCTCCGCTAGGTATTCTTTGGCGATATCGTACGTTTTCAAGTGGCCTGTACTGGACAGCACACCCAGACAGCCTCTTTTGGTCCTCGAGAAGCGGAGACTCCAGATGGAAGACTTGGGCGCGACGACGTTCCGGAAATCCAGAGCCGGGCCCGGCTGGATGTCTGGCCCGGGCACGTTGGTCGGCCCAATGCCCGGCGCAAAGCGCGATCCTACCCGTCGGTCCCAGACGCAGATGGTCGCCTCGTTGGAGGGCAGACAGGAAGCGATATAGTTTTCGTCCAACCAATCAATCGCCAGGTTGTGAACGCACCGGGTGGGGAATTGCAGCGAGGGGTTTCCTGGTCCTTCTAGAAATAGCAGCTTTCAGTCAGCGACAGCACAACAGAGTGCCAACCATTTGGCGGAGAACATACCGCGCAAATCATAGATCCGAACAAACTGGCCCTTAACGCCCGTAACCAACGTATCCGGCTGATCGCGGAAGAACTTGACACTAGTAATAGGCTCCGAGCTCGCCAACTTCCTCAGCGGCTCGACAAAGCCCCTCGCGCCCCTCATAGCAAGCCGCTGATTGACATCCCAAATATTCAAACAGAAGTCATTGCGCACCCTATCCAGACCCGCAGCCAGCAACCCATGCGTGCTAAACGCGACAGCATTGCAGTATCGCTGGTGCCGAATGGGGAACGAGAACGACTCCTGCGCGTCGCTGTTCATGCGCAGGATGGTCGCATCACCGGAGGACTGGCCGACGGCGACGAGCGAGTCGTCGACAGGCGACCAATCAAAGGCACGAAACGCGGGGACTTTGGTGTGCGTCGACAGCACCTCATGCTGGAGGGTGTGGCCGTCGAATCCATTTACCCTGCATAGGTGGAAGGCTTTGCCGGCGACGTCCACGGAGAGGAACCGTTGTTCGGCGGTGGTGGAGGATGGGGACCAGCGGATGGCGGTCTCCATTGTTAGTTAACTTTATCTGTTTCTGTGCTTCTTTCCACCTCTTCCCTTTCGTTTCCTCCCTGCACCTTACACCGTTCGAGAACCCCCCTAGAGGAGCGTATGGCTAGTCACTGCGATTGCGATGCGACAGTTGACCGAAGCGGATGAGTGGGTGGATGTGATGCGTCGACGGGGATCCGGTGGAGTGTCTTTGTAAGGTACCGGCACACGAGCCGCAGACAATTCAAGCGCAGGAACCCATGGCGATTAACAATTGCAACAGCGGAAGGTCAGAATCAACAAGAGAGCAGTCGCAGACATGGAAGCAAGTCGGTATCCAGGTCCCAGCTGAGCTTCACAAGAAAGCAGCCAAAGCACAGCTTAGTCATCCACCCGTCATCGGCCGCTTTCCTGCACCCCTGATTGGCCAGCCGTCGGGGATCTGGGGAACCCGCCGGACCGACCAAAGCTCCGGCCGCTTATCAGTATTTTTTCTCTTTACTATACCTACAGAGTTAGATATCTTCCTCCGGACCAAATCAACAAGACAACAACAATAACAAAACACAGCAACCATGCCTCGCGACCGCTCCAGATCGCAATCCCCGGTCTCCACATCCCGGCCCTACCGCGACCGCAGCGACCCCCCGAAGCGCAAATACCATCGCGACGGCGACGCCGAACAACACCATTCCCGGAAGAAGCTGCAGCTGCCCAAAAAGGACCACAAGTACCCGTCTGTCAACGAGCTGAAGAAGCGCATCCGCGATGCGAAGCGTCTGCTCAACAAGCCGGATCTGCCGGTCGATGCGCGCATCGTGCAGGAGCGCGCGCTGAAGGGGTACGAGCAGGATCTGGAGGACGAGACGAAGAGGAGGGAGCGGTCGGCGATGATTAAGAAGTATCATTTTGTGAGATTTTTGGGTATGTCTCCCCCTCTCGAATTCCCCTTGTTCTTCACTTTTTTATTGTCATTGCTATTGTCGTTATCGTCATCGTTACTACAATACGTATGTTCAACGCTAACCAAATGATTGTGATTGCGAGTAGACCGCAAAACAGCAACCAAGGACATCAAATCCCTCCAAGCGCAACAAAAGGCCCTCGCCGACTCGTCCAAGTCCGACCCCGCGGCAGCCGCCGCCCTCGAGCAAGAGCTCTACATCGCGCAGGTCAACCTCAACTACACCATCTACTACCCGCTGGCCGAGAAGTACATCGCCTTGTACGCGACGCAGCAGAAGAAGAAGAAGACGGGCGAGTCGGCGGACGACGGCGACAGCAAAACGGTGTACAAGCCTGTGCATGCCACTGCCGCGGAGAAGCCGGCTATGTGGCGTGTTGTGGAACGGTGTATGAAGGAGGGGACGCTGGATCGGTTGCGGGAGGGGAAGTTGGGAGAAGACTCGTCTGCGAAGGGCGAGAAAGAGGGGCGGAAGGAGAAAGACACGACGAGGAAGAAGCAGAAGGAGAGTGGTGCTTCTGGGAAGTCTTCGGACAAGGCTGGCTCTAGGAAGCGTGATGTTCCTGTTGTTCCTGAGGAGCAAGACGAGGAGAGTGATGGTGGATTCTTTGAATGATTTTTTGGCTGTGCTATAGTATAGGGTTTCGAGGCATTTTCAGGAGTTGGGTTCCTTTTTTCTTTTCTTTTTTGTGGGCATTTCTCGTGGGATGCTATCCTTGGGCTTGTTCATACCACGCATCTTACTATCATATCATATACAATACTATACAATTGTGGATACTCAAAAATGTTCAATGTCAGACACCGTGCGTTGCACCTCAGAGTCTGTCGAATGTGTGTATTTCGATATCTCAAGAAAGATATGACATGATTGACATGATGCGGAAAACAAGAGTAAAGTGACAATCTAAGCACAACCAGCAACGTAAATAACCCACCCAGTCCAGTTCCCCCTCAGAAATGGAGAGAAGCGGAGCTGACTCGTTATGAACAAAGAGAAAAGACCAAATATCATCCACGGACCGACTCTCGCAGAGAGTTGATCCGGTTAAACCCCGTTTTGACTCCAAACGCTTGATCATGAAACCGATGTGTTTGGACAACCGACAGAGAAAAAACCGTCACGTTGTCCTGAATATCCACAGCGCGAGGTAAAAGAACAAGTAAAAAAGAAGGGCAGGGATCGTCGAAATTATCGACATTGTCCTGTGTGGTACATGTCCGACGACCAAGTCGTTGTGTTCGCGGTTTCATGAATTCATATCTCATAGACGCAAAACGATACCGCTCAGCCTTCCAGCACGGCTAGCATTGGGCTGTCCCTCCTATTAAAGGGCGGGGTGTTGTTTCTCGCTGAACAAAGGTTTCCAGAACCTGATCAGAGAATCGGTAATTGAAAACGAAAGAACCGGCTCGTTGTAATGTTGGCCATAAAAAGAACGCTCACGCGAGGGGATGTGGTGTGGAGAAGAAGCGGGCAGATCGGGCGGTGTTCAGGTTCACATAACGACGCAGGAACTACCGCTACTCTGCGCTCGTCGACGTCGAGCCCCCCCGGCTGGGGTTCCTTCACCGCCATAGGTTTCCTCGTCTTGCTCGTAGACCTGCTCGGCTTCGTGAGCGCGGCGGCGTCGTCGGCGGGCACCGGCTCCCGCTGTGCCGGCCTCCTCGTGGGCGATCATGTAGTCGGCCCATTTGCGATCCAGGCGGCTGGCCGCGGAGAGGTCCCCACGCAGGACACGCTTGTTGTGTTCATCCACAGTCATCTGCCATCCGTAAAAGCACTTGAGCTGAATAACCTCATTGGGATACAGCGGGGGCGACGGGGGCGGGGTGATGGACGAGGTGATCACGGCGGGAGCGGCCGGGGGCTGGTCCGGTAGAACCGTCTGGGCCACGACCGAGACGGCCTGCATGGATTTGCGCACGCGCGGGACGTAGGCGTTGCTGGACAAGACCTCCTTGACGCCGGCCCAGGTCACATTGGCACAATCGAAGATGACCAGCCGCAAGCCCACGCGCGGCAGGTTTTCGCCGTAGCCGCGTCGGCGGATGCGGATGCTGGCCTCCATCAAGGTGAGATCGGAGACCCGGGTGTTGTCCATCTCGACCGAACGCAGGGCGGGGCAGCTCTTCATGATCTGCAGCATGCCGACGTCTCCCATGCTCTCGCAGTAGCTGATGTTGAGGTGCTCGAGGTGGTCGGCGCACGGAGCCTTAGCCAACTCGACGAGGGTGTTGTTGGAGAGGTTTTCGATGTCCTCGAGGTCCAGGTGTGAAAGGCGGGGCGTGGTCTTGATGACCGCCGTGACCGACTCGTCCGTCAGCTCGGAGCACTGGGAGAGCTGGAGGCCCTCCAAGTGGGGGACGTTGTGGGCGAGACTCTTGACGCCGTCGTCGGTCAACGCGGCGCACCGGTGGAGGTCGAGGTGGCGGAGCCGGCGGGGGGGGACGAGGGCCCGTTCGTCCAGCACATCCATCTCCGGGTCGAGACCGTGCATGAGGACCTGCAGACTTTTGTCGGTGAGATCGGTGCGACTCACCAGGAGGCGTTCCAGGGTATTCCGCTCGAACAGCTCCAACGTGAACTCAACGTTGTCGAATCCGCGGATCTCGCTTGCGCGGAGGTCTTTGAGCAGGGGGCAGGCTTGGATGACCTTCACCAGGCCCGCGGTATCGACACTAGTGCACCAGGACACGTTCAGGACCTGCAGCTGGGGGCAAGCCTGCGCAACGATCTTCATGGCGGAATTCGTCACGCTGGAGAGACCGGATACGTTGATGTACTGCAGGCGCGGGTTGCGGAGGAGGAAACAATGCATGGAGGTCTTGTCGATGCGACACCCCTCGACGGAGAACCGCTCGATGTTCCGACAGAGGTCCGTCATCCGCTCGCCCTCGGAGCGCCACTTGTCCCGCAGCTGGACACAGCCGCGGAGGTTTAGGTCTCGGACAAAGGGGCCGGCGGCAGTGATAATCTTGACCAAACCGTCACTGGACACGTCACCATAGTAATCGGTGGTGTCGATGGTGGTCCACAGCTGGCCGTCATAGCACATCTTGTGCCATTTCTTCGAGACGGCGGAGCAGCGCACGACCTCCTTGGGGGTGAGATAGTGGAAGATGAGCACCTTGAGCTCGCTAGGCATACTGGCCCAGAAGTCGAAGGGCTTTTTGGGCTGGGAGACGGAGCGCTGGGGGGTTAGATCTCCGGACACGTCGGGCATCGACGGTGACCCTCGGGAACTCGGTCTCACCTCCGTGGGGAGACGGATGACCCGAGAGGACGATTCGGAACCGACCAGGCGGATGCGGGCATTCTCATCGTGAGGCTCGGGTGGGGTGTTGGCGCCTCCGGAGGCCGTGGGGTTCGCGTTCAGGCCGCCATAGAGCTGGGCGGAGCTGCCATTTCCCAGGCACGGGGTGTACGCCGTCTGGGACAGCGAGACACAAGAGAGCGATGCCTTTCCATTCTGGCGGTATCCGGCCGAGGCGGATCGACCGCGTCGGGTCAGGGCGGGACTGGAGGAGATGCGCTGCAGACTCTGGAGCAGTTTCCGACGACCCTTCAGCTTGGGGGGTTGTTCGAGGGGAATCTGGCCGGTGGAGGAGTGTGGACTGGCGGGGGAAGCGGATCCGGAGACGTCGGCATAGTTGGGGACGGCAGCCATGACGGTGACAAGCGATCTCCAGGCTACGGTGAACGAGGGACGATCGATGAGGCCCAACCGAAGCCAGGACAGGACGTGCGGAAAGAAGAGAAAGCAAGAGAGATCCAAGCAGAAAAAGAAAAGCGAACGAAGCCCCACCGACTCAACGATCGTCCAACTAGACGGACCGGAACAGCGCAAGAATCAACGAGGAAGGAAAAGTTGTTAGATGATCATGGTGAGAGGGACCGGGATATTCTGCAACTCTATTTGGAGGAGACTTCTGATCAATGATCCGGTGATCTGCGACCAGGAACGGGCAACGCGGTTTTTACAGCGCGGGGGCGAAAACAATATATGATATTGGAGTTAGAGGAGAGGAGAGAGTCTGTGCGGAGGAGAGACCGAGAGGAGAAGAGAGGAGAGGTGAGAGGAGAGAAGTGAGAAGTGAGACAGTGCGAGTGGATGTGGAAGTAAGCGGAGAGAGAGAGAAAGAAAGTGTAAGAGAGTTGTGTGGGGGGAAACGAAGTGGATGAACCGGTGGACAAGACGAGGGAGAGTACCATGGGACTCGCGTCACGGAGGATCCGGTCGTGTCATCAGTCAGAGTCAAGAGGTGAGAAGAGGTCAGGCGATGTTGATATCACATTACTTTGTCTGTAGTGGTGTTCTGTAGTCCTCTGTAGAAGTCTATTTGAATATTCGGTAATGACAATACTCAGACTGGCGGTAAGTAGAGAGAGACATCTGATACCCGATCCCCACATCGTCTCAGTCAGTATGGATATGCATGATACTTATAACAGTAATCAACAATACAGAAACACACAATAGAATAAAAATACAGGATATGTAGAGTACATAAATGGATAGATAGAATATAGTAAAACAACCAGGACAGAAAAAAAAGATACCCCTCCTCAACCGATGTACATAATGAGTGATGTAGCCATGGAATTCCCCAATGTTCTCCACATGGCAACTCATCGATTCCATCACCATGGATTACCATATAACTGATCAGAAAGACATCCTAGTATCATTACATAAACAACAATACAGTATACTGAATTAATCTAAAATAGAAAATTCATTCAATTAAATGAAACAAATAGTACGGAGTAGAATAAATACAAGACATATAATAATGGATATCAAATGCTGCGCCACCTGCGGGGATCACGGATAACGGATAACAAAAAAACGGATAAGGATAAGGTAATCGCACCCCATTCGCCACTCTTATCGCTTCGACGAGCCACTAACAGGTACTGACAATACCACATACAATACCGTCTGAAAGAATGAGGCATTTAACATACTGACAGTATGAAAGATTCCTAATTTCATATATCTTACCTCTTGGTCAAAATCGACAATTCATTGTCTGGCTGATGTGGTCTGGCGTGGCCTTTCTATATATAACCACCTACTACAGAGTACTCCGTATGTACAATATCTCCCATCTATTCAAAACGGGTTAAGCTGACCTGCAGATCATTCAACCGAAGTATGGTATTGGTCAGTATGGGGTCCTTGTACCTTAGTATGGAGGAGTACGGAGTAGTTAGGTACGACTACTTCTGTACGGAGTACTTAGGGCACTGGACAGTGGCACTCAGTGGCACGCAGTCGGCACCGTTGAGCCTGTCCCAGTGTCTCCTCCAGTAGTGTTTTGATTGACACCCCCGCTTTGATCCCCGCTACGACTGGATCCTAGCGGTTCAATACCGTTAGTGTTAGCTTATCCACGGACTCGATGGCCGGTTCTCGGTTCTCGGCAGGGGTTTTCCCTACCGGATCGCCTCTCCCGTCTCAACTAACACTATGCTATTTATCCGTCTGTCCGTGCCTACGGAGTACATAACCTTAAGTATCGAGAAAAGTCTCGACATCTACAGTACAATAAGATCGATCTCAAGATCTGTAACAGTTCTTTCTAGCCAACTCAATTGGAATCAAATGGCGCGGGGGGTATCTCTGCGTCTTTTCTATACAGCGTGTTCCTGCTCAGTGCTCACTCACCCGAGGGTCGGTCGGTCTGTCTGCTGAGTACCATCCAATGACCTTTTTATTTTGACCTATGCGTTCTCCACGCCGCCCAAAAAATCGTCGTTGTCGTTCTCGTCAAAAGGGTCGGCTCTCCCTCCCTCCATGGTTCAATCCAGTCCAGTCCAAGGTATACCCGGGTATCATACATCCACCACCCCCTCTCCCCCACGTCTCCCACGTCTCCCATCGTGACCTTGAAAGTCTCTATCGTTGCTGGTCATAAGAGCCGTGATATCTTTAAACTGAAACAATAAGGAAAGAAAGAAAGAAAGAAAAGAAAAGAAAAAGAAAAAGAAAAAAAAAGCCATACTAAGATGCTGTCGTCCGCCTAGAATGCACAAGTATGAGTCGGATGCTGTCAAAATCAACAAAGAGAAAAAGCAACCATCAAAAGAAATGCCTCGGTGGATGGTCGAAATGATAATCGGTATATAGTATAGATTCTGGTTTCCAGCTCAACTGTCCGCCATCCACGGGTGCTCCAAGACCTCCGTGATGGTCAGTCGGTTGTCGACGTCCCGGTCGAGCATCTTGCGCACGAGGTCAATGCAGTCTTCGGTGAACGGCAGGAACGGCACCCGCAGCGGATGGTCCAGGATCTCGTCGACGCTGTAGAACGGGTTCTCTTTGTACACGATCGTGTATAGGAGAATGCCCAGCGCCCACACGTCTTGCTCTTTGCCGCGGTAGGACTTGCCCTGCAGGACCTCGGGGGCAGCGTAGTCTACAGATCAGTCAGTGATTGATGCAAGTGTAGCCACAGTGGCATCATGACTTACCAATCGTTCCCACAAACACATCAAATGGTCCATTCTTGATGTAAGCCGCACTCCCGAAATCGATCAGCTTGATCCGCCCCTCCCCGTCCAGAATGACATTCTCGTCCTTGATGTCGCGGTGCACCACCAGTGCCTTAGTATGCAGGTGGTGGATGGCGTCGACTACCTGCTTGAAGATGTTGCGACACTCGGATTCGTCCATGTTCGCTTTCAGCTCGATGTAATCGAACAGATCCATCCCCGGAAGGCCGTGCGGCTTCATTTCAATATAATAGTTGACGTCGTCCTCGAAGAACCCCTCCATCGCCACGATATTCGGATGTTTGAGGTCTTCCCGGCGCAGGTAGTTCAGCACGTGGATCTCCAGCGGAACCGTTCCCAGTCGGCGGTCCCGGGTCCATGTATCCACCAAAATCCGTTTCTTCGTCACATACTTTAAGACCATCTTCTTTGCGGGGTTCTTCTTGAGCCGGGCAAGTTTGACTTCGCCGTAGGCGCCTTGGCCCATCTCCTCCAAGATCACATAGTCGGCAATCGACTTTTTCTGGGGCGACTCCTTGACCCCGCCCGGCTTGACTTCCGGGACCGGCTGCACAGGCTTGTCCGTCAACGGTTCGGACGCAGCTTCGTTGAGCTGCTGGGTCAGTGTCGACAGCGGGACTCGAGTCTCCACCGATGTCCGCTCCAGGTTCTTTGGCGTAGCATCCGCGTTGGTGGGGGTTGATGTTTCGGACCCGAGGTCACTACGATGGCTGACGGCCGAAGGTCGATTGGGGGACGTGTGCGAGGGGTTCAAACTGCTCGTGGGTCCTGCGGAATGGATATGTCGTGAATAAGTAACCCATAGTGCGTAGACCAGCTCGGTCACGGCCTCGAACTCGCAATGATCGGAGTCGGATCCACTGCTCCGGCCTGAACCTCCGTGTTGCTGCCTCGGGAAGAAGGTTCCGCTTTTGATGACGCGCAGCTGAACATCCACAGAGATCGTCGAACCATCGCGGTGCTTGGCGGCCAGTCCAGTAGGCTCCAAGAATACCGACGCCACGTTGGACTTTCCGTCGCGAAGGATAGAGAGGGTTCGTGCCCGGCGAAAACTGGTCTCTGGAATCACGATGCCGTCTACCAATGGAACCTTTTCCTCTTCCGTGAGCACATTGAGAAGATCGTCGAAGCCAGGAATCAACGCGTTGATATGCTGTCCTTCAGGCCGCTCCTGGCCAAACAGAGCGGACGAGAAGACCGAGTTCGAACTGATGATCTTCAGCGTCGAAGATGACAGCACCATCATACCAGCGACGTGGGGAAAGCTAGACACTCGAAGACAACTACCGCCTTCGTTCGACACGGTCGTCGGAACGCAGAAGCCTGCAGACGTGCGAGCGGCAAAATGCTTCATGTCGGAAATCCGTGCCGCGCCTTTGTCGACTGCGGCATCCAGACATTCCCGGGGAAGTCGGGGAAGGAAGTCCGTGATGGGCTTGCCAGCCTCAACCAGACCCCGGCCCCAGATCCTATCGGTATCACCGCGGGCGTCGGTAACCTTCCACGAACGATCGCATTGAACGTATGCGACGTCTTCCTCGATCTCCTCAATGACCCAGATCAAACCGCCCCGCTTCTCCATTACCCAAACACTGGCCGATCCTTTGGTCCCATTACGCTTCAGAATGGGTACAACGTCACCACAGAGCAAGACGCCGCGCGATTTCGTGGCTGGGTGATTGAGCTGTTTCGACCCACGCTTACTGGATCCGTATCCATCGTCCGTCTGGGCCCTCCTCGCCCGAGAAGATGGTTTACTGAGCAGCTGGGCGGTGACCCCGTTGCCAAAACCCGTGGGTTTGGGATTTGCCGGTCTGGCACGGGACTTGTCCGCCGACGACTGGACCTTCGCGGCAACTTTGGTGATAGGGTCCCGCAGTTTGGATGCGAGCCACTCCCGTCGGTCCTGCTGCACCACTTCTAATATACTGAGTTTGCGGAGCTCGGCCTGCGTTACGCCGAATACGAGACATGACAGGTCGTTGGCCGCCAAGATCACCCACGGGGCTTGGGATTCGGTTCGAAAGACGGCCTGGGAGACGGGGTTCCACTTGCTGCTGTGGGTGTGTAGGGTCGGGACCGGGGGCCCCATCCCCGCGGTGAGTGAGCCGGTGGACGTATATGGATCCGCCGTCGTAGAGTAGGATTGTGCTAGAATCTCCATCAGCTTGCTCTCGAGAGTAACAGAACTGAGATGGGTGTGTGTACGTTTTAAGCTTACGCGCCTGGGCGAGGGGATGGATCTCCTCCCCCTCTTTTGGCTTGCGAGATGGTAATTCGGGGACTGCGCCGGAGAGATCGAATAGTCTGTCGACGATTCATCATCCTGAAGCATGCGGGTCTGCGACTCGGTGAACGCTCGATCGAAAACATTGTCGCTGTCCACGCTCGCCGGGCCTGTCATAGGGCCCCTCGTCAGACTAGCACGGCCATACCGCTCTTCTCCGGCCAGCACGTTCGATCTCGCCAGAAGATCTACCATGCTTTGAAGTTCCGAGTCGCCACTGACGCGAGCCTGCGCGTCGAGGATCCCCGAAGTGCTACCGGCCCATCCAAACCGGTCGCGCATGAAATCGATCGACCTCTTGAGTATGTTTTGGCGGTTGTGGAGCAGTTCATCAGATTGTTGCGCGAAGGAGAAGGAGTGTAGAGATTCTAACGGGAATCGATGTAGGTCTTCCAGCGCACCGACATCCTGCTTCGGCGGGCGGTGGGTGGAATGAGCTCGGGATGACGACGCGGAGCGTGGTGACGGCGAATGGAAATGCGGAGGGATGGGAACCAGCGAGGAGGTCGACAGATTTGGGAGAGTCAGAACTCGAGACGGCTGTTGGCGAATACGATCCAGCCCGGACGGGCCGAGCCCATGCTCGTTTTCAAGTAGGGGAGATCTGCAGAAGGGACAATGTTCTCTCTCAGCTTCTCCCGTCCCTATGTAATCGCCTATGCAGCCTGACGCAAGGAGGCGCCCGTTGATCATCCACTTACCTTGGAAGGGATTCAAGACCTGTATCCGCCGAATATTTCATTGACTCATGCGCTTGCGCCTCGGGTCCGCCAACGAACGGATCGGAGTCCGGTGATTCTGAAAGGGGCCCCAACGGGGACGACAAGGGACTGATTTCATCTAACGTTGTCGCAGAACAAAGTTAGTCCAAGAATCCTCGATTGACGTTCTTTTGCATCATTCCGCCCCTTCCGTCCCATCGAAGCGGGTCAATGTGGTATGTATGGCATGAGTTCGCAGTAAGTCGCCGCCTTGAGATGAACATCATAATCTTGGATGAAATGTTCGTCATGTAACTTTCCAAAACATTCGGCTCGGCCTTGACGTCCATTCTCCATTTGTCTTTTTATTCTTCTCCACCTATTCTTTTCTTCTTTGCTTTTTGTCTGTTTCTTTTTTCCCTCAATCTCTTTTCATGACAAACTTTTCAGAATGGATCACAAACCCCTCCGGGATAAGTAGCGCTTCCATATCCATCATACCACATTGAGGACCGAAGACAGACGACGGAGGATTCGACCCTAAGCGAGAACAAGATTAAAGGAAAGGCGCGCGACTCACCATCGGGATGATATGAAGACGACCCCATATTTCGCCAACAGGTGACAAGGTAACGACCAGTACTGGTCGGGCCGAATTGAAAACAGGAGGTTCAAAACGGCACGACACAGAGGATCTGCAAAGGAATGGAAGTTGTTGTAAAAATTGGTCGACACCGATATTATTGCTACATGAGATGATAAGTAGCAAACAAGATTAGTAGAGCCAAAACCCTCTTAGAATTTTTTTTTTTTTTTTTTTTTTTTTCTCTCTCTCCTTTCTTCTCTGTTTTTTTGGTTTTATTTTATTGTCGCCCTTCTCTGCTTCTTCAAGTCCGCTCCTGACAGTCCACCGACGCGACACAAACGACAGTGATCGATCGTGTCCAAGTCAGCCGTCGTGGACCGAAAGTGTTCAACCAGAGGTGTCAGCGGACTGCAGAACGGGGAGTCGGAGACGGGCACCTGCCAGCGGAGGTCACAGGCACCATACGTATTTGCGATAGAGGCGCGGCACGCGGAGGTGCGGGGTGGGGAGAGGGGGAGGAGGGGGGAGAGAAAAAAAAAAGATTTTCTCGTTGCTAGGTGATGTTCGGGCAAGGCAGCTGAATTT
The DNA here is from genome assembly GCA_002850765.1 of Aspergillus taichungensis. Classification (NCBI taxonomy): domain Eukaryota; kingdom Fungi; phylum Ascomycota; class Eurotiomycetes; order Eurotiales; family Aspergillaceae; genus Aspergillus; species Aspergillus taichungensis. The sequence goes on from KZ559620.1 coordinate 56,371, forward strand.
GACTCCGGGCGCAAGAGGAGATAATCGTTGAAGCTGGAGGTGAGAAATGCGTCAGGTCCGCAGCGAATCTCCGGAGCGTTTGGTTCGAGGGTTTTGGAGTGATGAGAAAAATGATCAAGGGACGTTTGAACCGTCCACTTCTCTCTCTCTCCTTCTCTTTATCTGTGTAAAGTAAAGATAGGCGGAAGTGGAGTGCGACCCGACGAGGGGCGTCAGGAGGGGAAGGGGAGGAGAGGAGGGGAGAAAGGGAAGAAGAAGAAGAAGAAGAAGAAGAAGAAAAAGAAGAAGAAGAAGAAGAAGAAACAGGGAAGAGGAAGGGAAATCGTGAGGTGAGATGGAAAAAAGGAAAAGAACCTCTTTCTAGGTGGAATTCCAAGTGAATGCACGAGAGAAAAACGATTTGCAGAGAGGAGAGAGAGGTCTGGCTGATGGTGACGTTGGCTGTTCCTCTTCTTTTCTTTCTTCTTTCGCCTGTTTGTCTTGTATTTTTTAATAAATTTTCTTCATTTTTATTTTTATAATTTTTAATTAATAAACATCTTGATATTCCTTTACTTCTTTACTTTATTCTACAGGTCGTCGTCCTGATAGCAACTTTGAAAAGGAATCTCACAAGATCCGACCCCCCATTCTGTATCCCAGCAAAAGGATCGGATGGAGTCAACCGAGGATGAAAGTCCCTTGGCCAGTAAACTACGAACGAATGAGCAGTCAGTGAACTAATAAGATAGACTAGCATCTAGTCCAACCACTACTCCAATCCTTATTTAAGATCGGTCCCTTAAGAAAACCGATGGTGATGTAATGGGCCCCGCTTGGAATCATACCTTCGAGCCTCTGAGGCTGTGTCTGTCAATGGGCTGGCTGAAACATGCTGAAATCACGATGGTCGAGAAGAGGGATGTGTTTGTGACAAGCTGAAAGAAAATCCTTCCGCAAATTGTTTAAGTATCTGGTCCCAGAACACAGTCGGTTACCAAATGAATCCGACCATCTAGAACCATGGGTGTACGTTGTGCCCTCCGATCTGTCGACGGTTTCAAGAATGGGAGAACCAGATCTGGGCTCCTACTTGGAACCAGAAGAATTGGGATTGATTGGACTGTATTTCTATTTCTCTTATTGTCTGATGGTTTGTCCCTGGCTGTTCACTTGAGAGGTGTATGCATCTCCGGTGAAGATCGTCGTATGCAAGCCCAGACAACCTAAGTGAGAATAATGATTGAGATGAAGAAATCTGAGAGAACACTAACAATCAACGGTGTAGATCAGCCACGAAGCCATGTTTCTCTCTATACCTCATGGTTCTTGTCATTCAGTCCGAGTGTTTCATTGCAGTGTCTTGCTAATGCAGTGAATTGTGCTTTGTTATTCACATCTATTCCCTCAATTAACCATGGGAAGATTCCCAACCGGAAAAAAAAAAAGAAAAAGGAAAAGAAACAAAAAGAACCATGTCCGAACTCTATCAGCTGTCTCAAGCTGTACTCCTGATCCATAAACGCTTCAATGGACCATCTAGCCGAATATAGTTAAAAGGAATAGCACGCGGACAGTGTATGTATCTCTTTCAGCCCGGGTATATCGGATGGGAGGGGCAAACACAACACAAACATCCGGTAGAGGCAATAAAAAAGGAAAACAAAACGAAACCGAAAGACAGTGGGAAAAAAAAAAAAAAAAAAAAGAGAGAGAGAGAAACGGCCTACTCGTCCCGGCCTTTAGACCCACGAAGACTCTCCATAGCTAGACTATCCGGCTCCTTCTTCGCGCCTTTTGGTTCTTCTTCACCATTACCGAAAAGGGAATTTCTCGTAGTCTTCTTAGTCTTGGTCTTGGCCTCGCCGTGACGACTTTGCTCGGGCGGGACAGACACGGGGCTCACGAACTTCGACATCTGCTGACTGCCACCCAGCATCCATGAAAACTCAGACTCTGCTAATGGTGGACGGGATTCTGGACGTCGTGGCATGATCTCCGTGGCTTTGGTCTTGGGAGGATGTTTGATTGATGCTTCGGGCTGTTTAGGCGTCACGGCGGAATCCTCCTCATCCTTTTTATCCTTGGGCTTAGGTTCGGTAGTCGTGGGTTGGCTTGTTGTAGAAACTGGTTTCGCAGGGCGCAGATCATGACTCGTGACTGGGGGCGTGTTGCGTTCAAGGGGAGCGGTAGGGTCTTCAAGGCACGTCTGAACGGACTGGATTTCGGCCAGGGCTTTCTCCATAGAGTCGTCCGTCGGTGCCTCTTGTGCTTCGCTGGTCTTGGCTGAGGAGCGAATATCCTTCAAAGCATGGCTCAGTTTCTTCGCAAGCATTCTATTCCTCTCCTCAAGAGCGTCTAGCTTGTTCTGCAAGAGGACAAACTCCCGGGCTCCCCGAGGTACTTGCTCGTTGGCCTCTTTGTTAGGGGTAACCATTACAGGTATACTCGCATGCCTCGTGGCCGGTGGTCTGTGTTCTGCCTGTATCGTCTGCATGTTTTTCTTAGCTTCGCTCACGGCCCCGCGCACGGCTTTGGCTACACCCCAAGTTTCGGTCCGTCGATGGATGCCCTCCGAGACATCCTGGAACAAAGCTTCCAGACTCTTCGGGCTATTCCTTGCGGGGGTCCTGGAGGGAGACGGGGACTCGCTTGTACTCCGCAAATCGTCGTGGAGGTGAGACCTCTTGGCATTCAGCAGGTTGAGCCGCTTGTTGAGATCCGGCGGTTTTCCTGAATACTTCGCGATGATGGAACTTCCTCTCTCAGGAGTTGGGTTCTGTTCCAGATACAATGCATCGTGCACAAAGCTCTGTGGCGCGTGAGGCTGGGGGGAGGGGTAACGGAGCAGGGTTGTTAAAACCGTTGAGGAATCACTCCTTAACACTAGAGGCTTGTCAATGGAAGGATTGAGAAACAACATGTGTGGACAACTCACGTTCCCACCGAATCCGCAGGAGCATCGCAATGCATACAAAGTCCACGAGTTCTGGCCGCAGTCCCTCTGCAAAAAGCCGGTCCCAAACAACGAGCACCTCTTGGAATGGAAACTCCCGGCCGAATAAAAGACGCATCCAACGGCTTTGAGGAATCAGCATCTGTCTTCAACACTACTAATGCTGTGCACTCACGTAAGGAAAATCTGTGGAAGGACTTCTAGAGCCTGGAGGTGCCCTGCCAGCTCCAAATCTGTTGTGACCAAAAGCTCGTCGTGGATATGTTGGCACTGGCTCACGATTGGAATAACATCCGTCTGACCCCCTGGAGAGCGATGTCTATCATGCTCATAGTACAGTCGGGTGGTCTGCATGACCGAACAGAAGAGTGTAAACGAATCGTGCTCCACATAATCGGCGTTCAATAATTGAAGCAAGGACTCATCAAGCTCGGTCGTCGGTTCAACTCCCTCCACTGACTTTGGATCAATTGCATCGCGATCAATGACCCACAGCAACGGCGCCAGAATTTCGTGCATACCCTGACGATAGCCAAGGTCGGGGTTCAATTTCGAGTAGATAAAGAGAACATCGATCATCTTCGCTTTGGTTGCAGGTTCGCGGAAAAAGAAATTCTCTTGTAAGCACCTGTCGACATCTTGCGATATATCGGCTCTCAATTGCTCGTCCAGTCGGAGGGTTTGCCAAGGAGACTGCGACGTCCAAAGTTAGAGATACAACCGTCAACCCATAAAGCCCCCGCCAACATATATCAAGTCTACATACCTGTTCATCATCCGCCAGCGGATCAACGGAGGACTGCAAATCGTCCGGATGATCGATGTATTTCAAGAAATGTTCCCGTAGTGCGACATAGGCACCTCGCGATTCCGCGAGTTTGCGCGACCATTGCGATCGGTCAAGGTTGTCGAAAAGCAGAAATGCCTACGCGCAGGTAAGCATGGGAGCCCACGTAGCATTGACAATCGGCGCATGCCTTCCAACAAATCGACCGAAGTCCGTCGTTACAAAAAGTATCCCCGTGTTCTGTTCTCAGTGCGGCTCGGAGATCGGAGGTCGTGTCATTGTCGCGAAACAAGCTGTTCCATCGTTGCCTAGGAGGAAAGTCAGCTATGGAGAAACCCTCAGCGGAAGTGGAACTATTCAATACCTTGCGTCTTCAATGCTCCTCATTTCGCCATAGGTTTCCCTAACGAAATAGGGTTTCTGCGTCTGGGGCCGTTGATAGTTTGGGACAACGGATTGAGGGGGAGTTCCGGTCAAGTGGGCAGGTTATCCAGCCTGGAGCGGTGGTCCCCACTAGTAACAACAGGGTCACTGGATGACGGAGCGATCGCCACGGACAAGCCGCGGAGGTTCGCCCACCACAACTTTCTCCCGCGCCATTCCTATCGCTCACCCCACCCACACAACTTGCGTCCAAAGGGCGATCGAACTAGAGGAGAATTGAAAGTACTTCACGATATGTCTTTGGGAGTCATTCATAGTTCACCGTTCAGCCGCTGATTCTTGAAATACCGAAGTTGAATTGCCCTGCCGTTGTTCGGCTGCGTATTCAATGTCCGCCGACTTGTTTGCGGAGTTCGGAACTGGGGCTTCTGCTCGTCAAACTCCTGGGACGTCACGTCAAACTAGTCAGCCCCAGACCAGTTCACTCATTCCTGACCTCGAGGGGCTTGATTTGACTACCAATTCTGCTCATGGCGGGAATGGATCTACTTTGCGACCTGTCCAACCACGGACGCTGTTAGGCCATGCAGCTCCTTCCAGTACCTATGGTTTCTCTCAGCCTCCTCATTACGGAGATAACGACGGTATACTCTTTGATGCGAGCTTTGAGAAAACAGGTTCCGATCACGAAAGTGACGACTGGGGTGAATTTGAATCTCCAGAAGGCCCCGCTGCACAGAGCCTTCCGACAGGCTTCCCCGCCCCTCACGGCCCAAAGAGTCGCGACATCCCATCTAATAGGAAAGATGTTCCGCGGAAAGGCCCAGCTACTTCGTCCAAGCAGATTGAATTACTTGATTCCTTATCGACCGAGGATGAACCGTCGTCGCATGGAAAAGGCGCTAGTAGATCCGTCCAAGGCAGACATGGACCCCCGACTCGCACGATCCCTTCTACGAAAGCGAAGCGTTTAGAACAAGAGGACTTTGAGGACGCTTTCGAGGAATGGGGTGATTTTACCGACGGGCCACCTGCGGAGGCCCCTCGGATAGAAGGCTCCAAGGGCAAATCTACCTTGAAGTCTACAGGTGGTCGAGCTTCGCTGTCTCGTGCCCCCAATAAGCCGGAACCATCTTTCCAGATTTCTAGCATGAGCAGCCCTTCTCTGTCTCCCGGCCAGATTCGACCGACAAACATACCGCCGCCATCGGTCTTACTAGAATTATTTCTGCGGCTCCTAGACCAGCTACAACGGGATGCCGTCCAAGCCAAGAAGAACTTGCAGGACAAGGAACATCTAGAACAATTGGCCTCGTTAATTTTCCACACCCTCAAGGCGGCAGCACGGGTGGTTGCCGGCCGCACGCTGCGCTGGAAACGGGACAACATTTTGAGCCAGAGCATGCGGATCGGGCCGGCGAGGTCGGGGAAGCCGGGCGGCATGAAGCTCAACACGGTCAACAAAAACGAGGATATCAAAGAACGACAAGAAGCCGTGGACGTAATTACCCTGTGGCGTGATCGGGCGGCACTCTTCAACTCTGTTCTTCAAGCTTCAGGAAAGCGACCGGTTCAAGTGATTGCGGAGAACGTCCGAGTAACGACTGCTCCTGCCAGTCAAGGATCATTAAAAGCATCCCATGCCTGTGCGCTTTGTGGGTTGAAACGGGACGAGCGGTTGCCCAAGGTCGATGAGAGTGTGGAGGATAGCTTCGGGGAATGGTGGGCGGATCATTGGGGTCATGCCGAATGCAAGAGCTTTTGGGAAAACAGTGTCGATCTCTTGGATCGCCGATAGAGCGAATTATGGATAGGCTCAAATGACACGGCGCTTCCGGTTGGGTAAGAGGCAGAGATAGTCTCAGACCGAATTCTGGGTGGTATACGTTGACCTACAGTGGTTGATCTTTCAGCATCCTCGCCTTACCACCTCAGGTACGAAGAATCAAGGTGATCAGAGGTCCCTCTCAGCAGAAAGGGCCATGTGCTAGTCGTAGAATATACCCTTGTGATGCGGTGGCTCATTAGCCCTGTAGCCCCGGGGACCATCAGTCTGACTCTTCTCGATCACAAGAGCAATGTCTATACAGACTCAGACCAGGAAGACCTGTTTTGGAGAAGGGAGTCTCCGCCCTGACACGAATCCCGCCCTCTTTCAAATCCCCCAACGAGACATCCTTGGCCATGCTGGGAGCACAAAAATACCAGTGGAAGTAAGCCACGAACGATTCTGTAACCTCTCTCTCTTCCTCTTTTGGCTTCCAGTGTTGGGTTGTTGTTACTCGTTCCATCACGAGACCTCTCGATTCGAAGCCACCTAGACCCACTACGGAAAGAACAGCCGGAGTGGATATGTCGTAATTCGACGCCCACGCCCATCATATGAAAGCCCTCCCCGGTGGGAGAGAAAAGTCGCAGACCTTATTTGGCCGTAAGTGCAACCTGGTGTGACAATTTACTGGTACACAATACAGACTAGTCTTCAACCGGCCGGGGATTATAGCGTCGGACAAGAAGAGGTTCGAGAATCAAGAGGGAGTGTATCCATTCTTTCAAGGCGGGTCCGCGATAACCACCGATAAGGCAACAAGGGATGACGGATGACCTGGGGCCCATTTTCGACTAGGTCGTCCAAAAGAAGGCAGACAACGAAAGAGATTCATAAAGGACCAGGTTCTTTTTGAGGCCGGATTTACTAGAATCAGCCAGTAACGGAATGGAGAGTGAATGGGCAGAAAGAGACCAGGACGGACCGATAACTAGGAGGGGAACAGTACAGTGTCTGGTCCGATGCGGGGATTTTAGCTCGGAGAGGCGGCTGCCCGATTATACGTAGTAGAGGTTCAACGCCCGCTTTGCTCAGCCTTTAATGTCTCTCTCTCTCTTTTTCTCTCTTCTCCCTGTCTCTTTCCCCCTCCACCCATCTTGAAACGACCACCGGTTTCTTCTACCGAACCCATCCAACGACATCTCTTCTCTGCTTATCATCGTGCGGCTATTGCCACCTTCGTTCCTACCGTACTCATTCCCCTGTCTTCGCTGCCTGGTTCCGGAACCACTACCTACACTCGCCCTGTGTTTATCTCGTGCTGTGCATGAGTTCTTTTCCCGCTTATCTCCGACCACGCTGCTGCAACAACACATCAAACGCCACATAAGATCAAGGATAGTCGAGCTGTCAGGATAACATCGGTGGAGGGAATATTGCCATTTGCTTGCCAGACTCCACTTCCGTGACCCAACATCCGGCACAGCATCTCAAACCCATCTTGGAACAGAGTGTTCGGTCGGGTGGTGGCCGAGACAGGTTCCCCTTGTAAGGAAGTTACTCCGCAGCAAGGCGGGGACCTCAAGGACATATCCAATAGCCATTTCCCGAACATCCACATCACACCACCGGGTGCTCTCACCTCCATTTGCACGAGCTCAAATCGCAGGACGTACCTCCAGTCAACTTGAAGTTGTCGAGGAAGGAAAGGCCGCGCAAACAGAATGGGTCTCGCGTACAACGTCTATCTTACTTCCAACAAAATCTTTGGGTGCAAGCAATGCAAAACACATCTGGCGGATTACGACGATATCATCAGTCGGGTGAGTGTGCATCCTCTCAGCCATGAGTTGATACCGGTAATGGTGCTGACCAGGTTCTTTGCGTGTTCATAGAACTTCCGCGGCCAACATGGCAAGGCCTATCTGTTTAACAGCGTCGTCAACATCACTCAATCCGAGGCGGTGGAGCGCAGCATGACCACCGGGAAGCACATCGTTCGAGACATCGCATGCAGGCAATGCAGGGAAACGGTGGGGTGGAAATACGATAAAGCCTACGAGACCAGTGAAAAGTACAAAGAGGGCAAGTTCATCCTGGAAGAGGAGCTCCTCTGCGTGGTGGCCTAGGGCGGTTTTTCTCGATTGACAGGACCAGGCATCTCGGTTATTGGTAGGAAATTATTATCGTGAGCCTATTCAGTCTCCGTTCGTGCTCTCTTCTCAACGACTGACAATTGATATAGTGAGCGTTCTATTTGACTACGGTGTTCAGTGAGGCGCAAGGGCAGGCGTTTATCAGGGCGTAATCTTTGTTTGGACAGACTTCAACAGTGAATCCACACCAGGCCTTGAGGGCACGATTGGTGGTTCACATCGATATGTTATTCATAGTTTGGGTCCCAGCAACTGCTGCTAGAGTTCGGAGACATTCTCCTCTCAACTGCAGTATTGGGCGAGAGTGCTACTTATTGATGCACTTAGCGTTCTAGTTGTGTCGTGTAGAGTACTCTTGAAAAACATTTCATTCCAGCAAGTTTATCTTCCAGATTTACACAACTCTCACGTACTTACCCACTTACTAACACCGATTCAACTTAATCATACCGTGTTCCATACCGCAATAACCACCAACAGACTCAAATCCAAATTCACAGACCACACAAAGCAACAAGCACCCTCCCCGAGTCCACCTCCGCATTCACATCCCCAATATACCCCAACCTCCCCTCCCCAACCCTAGCAAGCGCCACCGCAGCACCATCCATACCCCTCACCGACTCCGCCCCAGTCCGATACCACACATCCCCAGGATCCACATTCTTCAAAAACACCGCCTTCTGGCTATACCTATCCGGCACGGGCCCCCAATACCGATCCGGACAATTCCTCCGCTGCAAGCAAACAGTCGTGCGCATATACTCCTCCATATCCCACGCGAGCCCCGCCCTGCTGAAGAAGGGCACGAACCGGGGCGGTTTGATAAAGCTGGTGAAGTGCCCCATGCAGATGGCTGTGCCGCCGTTGCGGACGTACTGGAGGACAGCGTCCCATGTGTCGACGTGCTTTTGCTGCGTGAGCGCTGCGTCGGTGAGGAGGACGGCGTGTGGGGGGGTTGGTGAGGTCAGGGTGCGGAGGGTGGCGTCTGTGGTTTGGGTGCGTTGGAGGGTTGCGTGTTTTGTAAGGAGGTCGATTTGCGGGGTGTAGAGCTCGTCGAAATAGGGTTCTAGGTTGAGGGAGATGAGGAGGATGGTTGGGGGTGGGGTCATTTTGTTGTTTTTGTTGGAGGTGGGATGGGGTTGGATGTGGTGGTTTAATAGGTGCTTGTTTGAGGTAGTGTGATTAGCTGTGTGTTTGTTGTTGGATGTAGAAGAGGGGAGGTTTATATAGTAGGTTAGTATCTAAGTACGTCTTGTGTTTTACTAATCCTTTGTGGGGAGGACATGGTTACTCTGTATGGGAATAGTTATCACCGTTTGTAGTGATCAAGTCGACTGAAACTAGAGGCAGTAAAGTGTAGGCGCTACAAAGGAAGGGTTCAAATGCCAAATGGATTTCAAGCCCACTACAATCTATATACCTTCAGACGGACAGCCTGAGTGCTAAGTACGGAGTACTCCGTACATGTGGACCATATGGCGTCGGCCCCACCCCGAGCCATCCATATCGCAGCAACTGCGTCGCCGTGTATCGGAAGTAAAATCTCTTAAAATCGGACTACATCTTCCACTAGCTAAGCCAACGAATTCAAACTCCAAGAAACAAAAGTGAGCGATATCGTCTGCCAACAATGGCCACACAGAATACAATGCGCGCCGTGGTGTTCCACGAGCCTTACAAGGTGGCTGTTGAGGAGCGGCCGATCCCCGCGATTCAGGATCCGGAGGATATTATTGTTAAGGTGAGGTATACGGCGCTGTGTGGGAGGTAGGTTTGATGCTTTATATTTCCGGGTGCAGTGCGCTGTAGCTGGCTGGCATTGCATACTGTGGTTTTGAAGACGATGATGGTAACTCCGTGGACTGGTAGTGACCTTCATACTTTCCGGGGCATTGAACCTGCTGGATCTGGGTTCATTATGGGCCATGAAGTTACTGGGGAGGTGATCGAGGTAGGAGACCATGTCCGGTCTGTGCAGAAGGGCGATGTTATAGTGAGCGCTTTTACGACGTCCTGGTAGGTGCTGCTATGCCTCTAACCTTTTTGTTTTCTCTTGCCGGGTTGAACTAATTACAATGGCAGCGGTACGTGTTTCTACTGCAAGCAAGGATTCTCCTCGCGATGCGAGAAGAACACCCTATTCGGGTGCGACCACCTGAACGGATGCCAGGCTCAATACGTAAAACCCTCCCCAAGCCATATCTCAAGGCAAAAGAGCGACGCTCGTAGCTAAACGGAACCACCCAGGTCCGAATCCCCCACGCAGATGGAACCGTCATGAAATCCCCCGAAGGCATCAAGGAAGAGCTCCTCGTCCTCATGGCGGACATCTTCCCCACGGGGTATTTCGCCGCCCGCAATGCCTTCACAGGCTACACCCCGGAGCAGATCGCCGATCAAACAGTCGTGCTCATTGGCTGCGGGCCTGTCGGTCTCTGCGCCCTGATCAACGCCCTGGAGTACAAGCCCAAGCATCTCCTGGCGGTCGACTCCATCCCGTCGCGCCTCGAGCTCGCCCGGTCTCTGGGTGCCGAGCCCTGGAACTTCCAGTCGGACCGCGCGGGTCTGGACAAGCGTGTCCTGGAACTGACAGAGGGTCGGGGCGCCGATGCTGTGATTGAGGTGGTTGGGTTGAGTCCGGCGTTGCGGACGGGTTTTGATCTGCTGCGTCCTTGGGGAACAATCAGTAGCGTTGGGGTGCATAATGGAGAGGTAATTCGGTTCCAACCCTTCCGCTTCGTCTTCAGATACTTATGCGTGACAGATTCCGTGGGATGGAAATGAGGCTTATGGGAAGAACCTGCGGGTCCAGATGGGGCGTTGCCCTGTGCGGTCTGTGACGCCACAGGCGCTGGAGGTGTTGAAGAGGAACCAGCATCTACTTGGGTATGTTCTTTGTAGTCCTTCCCTCCACCCTTGGTTGATTTTCTTTCGTTTTACGTTTGTTGGGTATTTTCTATTGTCTTGTCCCGAAACTAACCATCATAGATTCATGACGGACCAGATCATGCCCTTGACCCAGGCCGTCGAGGCTTATGATATCTTCAATGCGATGAAGGTGCAAAAGGTGATTTTCGAGGCTGATCAATGAAGGAGAGCATTCGTTACATTACTCTGTGGGTATTCGGGAGGTTGCGCAATCGACTGCAAGTGGTTCTGCTGAGAGGCGCAATGCAGAAGGCAATCTCTTCACCACATGAAACAGCAAATCGATATATAACACCTATCTCGAAGTAGAGAAGAAGAAGAGGAAGAAAAAGGAGGAGAAGAAAATAGATGAAGGGATAATTGAAAAGTATATGTGTTATTGCATCAATACATCAACGTAACCGTGGTAATTCAATACCGAACTGGCTGCCCAACCGACCAATCACCGCGGGTACACTCTGTCCCGTCCGGTCTTTCACTGTTTCGACGTTCGTCTTCATTTCCTTCCATTCTTTTCAGGCTCCTCCGCTCACTCATCCTCTTTCTGCTCTTCTTCTCTTCTCTTCCTCTCTTCTCTTCTTCTTCTCTCTCTCTCTTCTCTCACCTTCACTCTTCATCGTCTTCTCTCCTCCTTCATCCGTTCTCATCTTCCTCTTCATCCTCCCCTCTTCTCCCTCCCTCCCCTTCTTCTTCCTCTTCCTTCTCCCCCCCCCCATTATCCCCCTCTCCACCTTTTCGCCTCCCCGCCCGCCGAAAACCCCTCTGAATTTCCAACCTTCTCGTCCCCCTCTCATCTCCGCCAATCGTCCGCCTTCCCCTCCCGATCCTGTGGCATCATAATCCCCTCCTCATTCACCGCCGCATCTTCTCCTTCAATTCTCATTCCCCTCCTGATTCCTCACGCTTCAAGTAAGTTGTTGATCTCTTGGCTTTCTGATTTGTGATACCACCCATGTCGTGTCCTCTCGTTTTCCCCCTCTTTTCTCTTTCTTCTTGCTCAGCTCCCTCACCCAACACCTCGATCAGGTCGTGTGGTGAGGCTGGGCCTTGGCAATTTGCGAGTACAATGGTCGCAGTCATTTTTCGTTCAAGACTTTGATCTTAAAGCGCGATGCTAATCCATGATAGAACCTTTTCAGTCATCCTCACCGATCCTTCTTTTATTCTCTTTCGCAGGACTTGATCCCGTCGCACTATCGTAATAATGGACGCTTCCGATATCCACGAGACCATCGTCGACGAGACCATGGCTGATTCCATCCCCATGGATGAGACCGACCTGGACGTCACTCCCAAGACTGAGGAGGAGTATGCCCAGTCCATGCTCACCCTTCGCGCCATCGTTTCTTCCAAGGAGGCCGGTGTCATCATCGGCAAGGCCGGCAAGAACGTCGCCGATCTCCGCGACGAGACTGGTGTCAAGGCCGGTGTGAGCAAAGTCGTTCCCGGTGTACACGACCGCGTCCTGACCGTCACGGGTCCTCTCCACGGCACCGCTCGAGCCTACGCTGTCGTCGCCAGAAGCTTGCTCGAAGGCGCTCCCCAGATGGGCATGGGCGGCATCGTCTCCAACAACGGGACTCACCGTAAGTCGATTCATCTCCTCCCCCGGCGGACGCCCGTCGGCCGACCAAGCTAACAGTCTCTCGGCAGCGGTGCGACTCCTCATCTCGCACAACCAGATGGGCACCATCATCGGACGCCAGGGTCTCAAGATTAAGCACATCCAGGATGCTTCGGGCGTGCGCATGGTCGCGCAGAAGGAAATGCTCCCCCAGTCGACCGAGCGCATTGTCGAGGTGCAAGGAACTCCCGAAGGCATCGAAAAGGCCGTCTGGGAAATCGGCAAGTGCCTGATCGATGACTGGCAGCGAGGAACCGGCACCATTCTCTACAACCCGGCCGTGCGCGCCAACGTCGGTGGTTCTACGAACCCCACCAGCCCCGGCAACAACGGTTACAACAGCCGCCCCTACAACCGGACCGGTAACGGTGCCGACTTCAGCGACCAGTCCGCCGGCGGTGGTTACGGTCGACGCTCCAACCCCGACACTTCCAACCGCGGCTTTCCTCTGGTCACCGAGGATGGCGAGGAGATCCAGACCCAGAACATCAGCATCCCCGCGGACATGGTTGGCTGCATCATCGGCCGGGGCGGTACCAAGATCACGGAGATCCGGAGGAGCTCTGGAGCTCGGATCTCGATCGCCAAGGCGCCCCACGATGACACCGGCGAGCGCATGTTCACCATCATGGGAAGCGCCCAGGCGAATGAGAAGGCGTTGTATCTCCTGTACGAGAACCTGGAGGCGGAGAAGACCCGCCGCAGCCAGCTGCCCCAGGAATAAAGCACCTCCCCCCAAAGACCTCGCTCGACCTTTTGTGCATGCTCATCACGTACCACCATGTGAAAAACGGCCCTGCTATCTATCCGAGGGAGAGGAATCAAATCCCTGTCTCGGGTGTCATCATGTCCTCCTTTTCCTATAATCCTTTTGTGTCGTGATCTCATCTTCGTCTTTATCTTCTTCTCGTTCTTCCCTCTTTCGTATTGCGCGGCTTCTTTGGTCTAGGAGAAGCAGGAATTTGCCCAGGCCGATTGTATTTGCCTATTAGATACCAGGACCGAGCGGTCGTCACTGATCGTCTTGCTTTGAATGAATCCGAACAGAAACCTCATTATCTCGTCTTTCAAGTTGATGTACCTGAACGGTCTATCAATTCCTGTCGTTCCTGCCTACTTTCCTGCTTTCCTGCTTTCTCCTAGGGCGTCCATCACCGGGGTTTGCCTCCATCTCCGTCACGTCTTTCACACCCCTTGTTCTCCTCCGCCGTCCCGCTGTACTCTCATAAACAAAAAAAGTTGCTCTCCCCCTTGCCCTCTTATGTCTTACTTCCCGAATTGAAACGTCCTTCTCAAATCGTCCGCCTTGAATCCTTTTTTCTTCCCGTCGAATCCGCATTGTTATGTCCTACTTTTCTCTTCTCTCCTCGAGCAACCAATTATCCATCAACATCCGCTTTTTAACGTGAATCATGTATGTACCTGTGGATCTCAACCTGCTTCCTCTTCCGCCGTCTTGATTCCTCAAATTCTCGATAACTACTATTACTTTTTATTTTTTTTTTTACTTTTCTGTTTTGTTTTCCGACAATCTTCAAAGCGACATGTATATTCGGGGCTGAACTTATTTACAAGAAATGAATGCCGATGAGGCTGAAATGACCGACGGGACATTATCTGTTTATACTTTAGTAGATGGTAGTAGTATAGTAAATCTATTAATGACCTACATACATACCGCCTGCCTAGCCATCTCCACATGAACTTAACTAATTACCTAGCGTCTCCATCTACTATGGGTATATATATATATAGGTAATAAAGAGATACAGTGTACGGAGTATAGGAAGAAGCTATACATATACATATACATATAGAGATATCTTCTACAAACAGGCAGATGATATGACCTCCGCGTCAGACTTACATGATATCTTCCTTGCCCTGGGTGGTCGGTGGTTGGTGGTTGGCGGTCGGTTCCTGGCAAGTATGTGTGTGCGTAAGTGTGCGTGCGTAAGTGTGTGTGATGTATCTTTTAGACGTGGCTAGTACCTACCTACCCATCGGCTTACGTACGTATGTACCTACGGGGTATGTTGTGGGTTAATATCTATGGTTTTGATTGATTGATTGATTGGGTGGGTGGGTGAAAATGAATGATAGATGATAACAATATGAAAAGGTATCTGTCTATGTATATGGCTGGTGGTAGGCGATGAAGTAACTCTTCCCTCTTCAAAGCATCAAACATATGAAAACTGTCAGTAGTGAGAGTATGACCAGTAGGTATAAACCAATGAAGCATAGCAAGCAATAATGATAAAATTGATCAAACTCCAGCAGAACAAAACAAAACACACCCACAACACCATATATGGATCCAAAAGATAACATTATCTCGACATATCAATTCAATCCAATCAACAGGCCAAGGTAACACACAAAAAAAAAAAGAAAGAAGGAAAGTGATAAAAAAAACATATTGCAGGCATGTGACTGTCAAGCACTCGATAAGAAACTCCTCGCTTTGGGCTACCATGTTTTCATTGATCCATCAGTCGTGCGTGGCCGGTCAGTAAGAAAATAAAAATAAAAATGAATAAAAAAAAAAAAACAAGGAAGAAAGAGAAGGTAGCAAAAATGGTCTTTTGTACAAAGCTGGCCAAACGAGGCAAGATTGGCAGCAAAACAAAAACGTCTAATTTGTGCGTTGAAAGGAAATCGACTTTATCAAGTGATGAGGATGTTATGCCATGACATCTGTTGTACATGCAGACCGGAGTCGACATTCATGTCGACAAGGTGTGTTGAAAAGGAAGAAAAAGATTCAATCAATCGATTGAGCGCTCCTGAGGAAAAAAAACAATGATAGGTCGTATAGTGGGCTCATGTGCGCTACGGCTGCAGGCGCAGGCGTTGCGGTCCTATATTCAGAACCGGCAATCGAATACGTCACAGATCGTAGTATGCATGGAAAAAAAGACTAATACGCCAAAGACGTGCAGGCGGGATGCATGGTGGGATTGTGAAAACACCAGAAGCCAGAACACAATAGCAAGGGTAACGCCGGCTGAAGAACAACCAAATATCAGGTAGCTAAACTGCGTGAAGTGAGGGCGCGCGGGCGTGACAGGGTTCTAGGCCCCTAAAAAAAAGTGCAAGGGCATCATACAATAAGGGCATTAACAATCAATCAAGGCTGTCATCAAAGGATCTCGTAACATTGTTGGCACCGGCCACGGGTCTCGTTGGCCTGATGCCGAACTTTCGGGCTCCAAGGCTGTTCGTTCGAAGACGATTTTGGGTGATGGGGGTATAGCTCGAGGCAATCTTGCTCGATGGGGCGACTATTCGGGTTTGCGATTGCTCCTGCTGAGGAGACATGGGAGCATCGTCTCCGACGGTGGAGGGGGCGGCACTGGCGTATGCATATCGACGAGAGCCAGCCTGGATGTTGGAGCGGGGCGTCGCAGGGGTGTAATTAGACGGAGTGATAAGACTTCTTCGCCGAGGAAGGTTAGTTTGAATCGTCGGGGTCCGCGGTTGAGACAACTGCGACGGCTGAGACAGTGCCGAGAACCGAGACGTCTTTTCCTGTTGGGAAGCAGGGAACGACTGCGACGTGGTATATCGATGGGAAAGGCCCTGGCGGGGAGGCAGCTCACGAGGCGACGGCGGTGGGTTCCCGATATCCGTCATGCTACGAGATATCGACCGCGCATGCGGACTTGCCGGGTCGTTCGCATCGTCCTCTGTCCGCAATCGCCTCGTTCGCAAGGAGGTAGACAGACGGCTGAGTCGACTGGCCGGCATAGACCCCGGGGATTGCGGTGGTTTAACATCCGCTGGCGTGTCCTGTTTCTGGATATTCGGGCTACTCTCCGTCGAAGGGCCGTTGCTGCCGTTTGCGAGGCTGGGCCGGCGTGATTCAAGACGACTTGTCATCCGATGGGTGCTCTGTCGTCTGACGATCGATTCGGGTTCTTGACTGGTACTCCGCGAGAAGGACGTGGTCGGAGTTGATATTCCCTCATCGGGACCCTTGCTGGCGCCATTCGTGCGCAGAGTCAATGTATGCTCGTCGTCTGATGTTTCCTGTTGTTGGCGGATCTGCTCGTCGGACAACGCCAGACACAGTTCAGTTAAGCCGCGGCAGACGCTGTCGGCTTTCCGCCGAGCATATCTGTCCGACGACCCACAGCCGTTCGCAACCGGTACCCCGCCTGACGCGGTCTTCCCCGAGCTGAGGAGGGTGGAGAGAGACAGGGCATCCGTAACCGTCGCCTCCAAGGCCCTGAAAACCGGCTTGTGTATCACGGCTTTGGATTTGGACAGAGCTGATTGCAGGATTGGGTGCACGGGATTGGGCACGGCGGGGGTTTCCTGATCTGCGGAGGGTGCGCTGGCTTTGCGGCTGGGGCGTGGCGGGGAGGACACCGTTGTCACCGTGGTTGTTGCCGTTCGTGGCCTGTCCCCTGAAAAAGAGGAGATGGCTTCCTGGGACGATGGAGGAAGCTTCCCCGTCACCTCCAGCTTCTTGATCCGCGATTTGAGGTCTTCCAGCTCATCCCAGACGGTCGATGGGGCAGTGGTGGACAAGGTGGATTCCGTGCCCTCATGGCGCGACCGATCGGACTCGAAGCGGGGACGTTCAGTCGCCTCAGAAGCGGACGTTTGTCGACTGCTACGGATGGTCGATAGCGTTGTATTGCGATATCCCCGAACATCTTGGAGGGACCCTCGTCGGTCCGCATTCAGGTCAGAGAGATCGGGAATAGCGTCTGGATTAGCGCGACTTAATCGACTGCGAGGAAGGCCGATCGTGGACCTGCTGCCAAACGAGGGATGGGCACGGGGGTGATCGTCCAGGGGGTGAGCAGAAGCCGAGTAGGAGTTTGATAGGGTACCCAGGGGGATTTGCGAGGAAATAGATTGGGAATGCAAGGGGCTGTCGTAGGAGTTTAACCGCCCTTGCTCGGGCGAAGGGGTTTGTTCACTTATATTTACATGCGAGCTGGTCGGGGAGCGCAGACTACTGCCAGACATTCTGAACCGCGACTGAAGTTTGTCAATCTGTCAGCCAACACGGAAACTATTTGGAAGAGGAAAGAGAGAGAGAAAGAGGAAAAAAGGTCTACTGTGTCGACTACCATGGCTCGAGAGCGAGTCAAGGACCTGAAACACGGGGGAACAAAGGATCACTCACCCTCCTGAAATCTGACCGTCCGATGGAATCCCGGCGTTCGGTATCCGTTCTCGCGATATTCAAAAAGATGTCATCATTTTTCGAACGAGTATCATCCGCGATGGGAGTGACATTGCCATCCTGCGAACCATACTTGTCGAACCCATTGACGGCGCGATCGCCCGCCTGGGGTCTCCCTTGACTATACGAGAGAGTGGACGAAGGCATTCTCCTCTTCACGTCCGGCGTCTGCGAGGCATAGAAAGACTGTTTACGACGCTTTGTCGCATTGGGACTCAGCACCCGGACTGTTGGGCGAGAATCAGGGGGCGGCGCGCGATCCGGATCCGACTCTTGTTCTTGAGTGCCCCGAGGAGAGGAAGGAAGCGAATCAAAATCGGTGGTCGGCGTGCGAGCGTAACTCAAGTTCGGAACTGAGCGCCGGTGTCGGCCATACAAGGATGAGCGCTGGGGAGTGGCGGTGGTGGTGGTGGTGTCAATAGTAGTGTTGCTGGTGGTGGGAGACTGATTGGAATCTGGGCCAGACGGCGTGGCTATAGTGGAACGGGCGTGCGACACGGAGGCCTGTTTGCGCAGGGGACTTCCGTACTCGAAACTGAAGCGACTCTGCGGGATACGAGGAAAGGGAAAGTTATTCGTGGGGGCCGATGGAGGAGAAGAAGGACGCAGATGCGATGGAGAAGCAGAAGCGGGATAAGCGGATGGTAGTCGCGGAGGAGAGAGAGCTGGAGTTGAGGAGAGGAAGAAGTCCCCATTTGTTGTGGTGGTCGTTAGTGCGGCTGCTGTGGCCGTGTCACGGGGATCGACTCCCATAGTTCCCGTGGATCAGCTCGAAGTCGAGTCAACAAGGAAATATACTCCCATTCACCTCCCCTTGTGATCGTCTTGATTCTGGTCAGGTCGTGTCCGATGTCGAATCTTTTGGCTATCCCGCGCGGGACCTGTCGCGTTCGCTTATCTCTCACACGACGGTCTCAACAAATTCACAGCGCTAGGTCGAGTAATGCAGCGGGTCTCTCTGCCGTCCCTCAATAGCCTGTTTCAAGACGAGAGATGATCTGTATGTCCGCCTCGAAGGTGCAAAACAAACAAAAATAAATATAGACGTCGAAAAAGAGGGGAGAAGAAAAGACTGTGGAGGCGACGATTGTGATATTCTACGGAGAAAATGTGGGAGGAGGGACGTGAGCGTGCTGCTGCAGCGTCGTCACTGCAAGTTGGTCAGGCACCCAGATGTCTTCGATCATCGAGTGTTCAATCAATCAAATCCGAATCTAGTCCAGAACAGATGCAGCTGGCGACGGGCAGAAGAAAAGGGAAATCTTATTATTGGTTGCGAACACAAGAAATGATGGACATGGGCAAAAAGATGAAGGGTCCTCTGCCTTTCTTTTGTTTTGTTTATTTTTACCCTCTTTTGTTGTATGCTTTTTTCCCCCCATCAATATTATTATTATTATTACTATTATTTCCTGTTCCTGTCTCTTACACGATCCATTATTACTGACAGTGGGATCAGTCATAATTAACTAACCCTAGTGCTAATTATAAACAGACGTGAAACGAAATGAAGGACTCTGTTTGTGTCTTGTTAAACCGGTGGCTGGCGACGAGGCGAAGGTGCCGAGCAAGTGGATCCTATCCAAGCAGCAAACGGATCATCAGTGGAGCTGCAGTCAGAGACGCACCTCTTGAAGTCCTATCCGGTTCAGCTTGTCCGGAAAATACTCCGTAATAATCAAAAACAGAGATTAGCGGGCAATCATTGTGATCTCACATCGGATGATCGATAGATGCGATATCGATTCAGGGATTAGCTTTGTGCTCTCAGTTGGTAGGTTGGAGGGTTTGCCCTGGATATATCTTCCATGCCCAGCTCTTCAAGATGAAACCGATCTTTCAATTTTTACTAGTCGAGTTTTCTCTGTTGAGGATATCCAACTAAACTAATTAACCTATGGCATCGCAGTCTTCGGGTGGACAATGACAGGGCAGCGCTCACGAACCATGGTTCGCTACCCACATCTCCCATGGTTGGATCATAGCGTTGAACCATCTGATTTCATTGACACACAAAATTATACTATCTTACGGAGAATTATGTGGTGTAGTTGTATGGTCTTCTTCAGCCTTCTACGAGAAGGACTCGGGGTCTATTGATGCATACTAATGGGTGCTCCGACTGAGGCGTGGATATATAAACAAATACTAGGCTTCACAAATAACTCTGAAGCAACCCTTCTTACTATCAGCGACATATACCGTGTCTTTCTTTAAGAACCCAACACGTTACCACGGGTTACTACTTTCTTCCTCATGGTAGGTACTGCACCACTGGATTCCCTACCCATTAACGGAAGCCTAGACAGCTTTTGAGATCTAATATGCTTGTACTCTTGTGCAAAGCATCGTTGAACTGGCTACCAGGTTAGCAGTGTGTGAAATAGTAAATGCAGTAAGCCAGGTATCTTGCAGAGTTTATCCATGCAGTTTTTACTTTGATTCTTTGTGTAGTTCGCAACATTCATAGCTTGAAAAACCATCAATTCGTCAGAAACCGACTATCTAAAAGTTATTTCCCTACACTACATAATGGACCTGTAAGACATTATGCACTTATATACTAGCCCACATGTCAGATATACACCTAGAGGGGCGATACAAGGCAACCTCGGATGACCACGCAATCAAAGGACAAAGAAACAAGGAAATAACACTCCAAGCCTACCCATCTCCAAGCTAGCGAACAGAGGACAACCCAAAAGGAACTAACAAACCGACCATGATTTAGAAGTAACCAAGTACTCCCAAACTACCAAAGCAATCAACCCATCACCAACACCAACAGGACAACTAACGCCCAGATGCCTGTCTTCTAAAGTATGTCCATGGGGTAGTATATATATACCTTAAAGTATTGCCAACCCAACACGATACACCCCTAGCCGCACGATATCCAACACAGTAAAGACAGCGCCGTAGATATCTGCCCACAGCATCCCAGGAGCAAGTATAACCAACCAACCTACCCATCCAGTCTACAGCAAACCCCCACAACCAGTTTATCTGAAGCGACCATGCACCCTGCCGTGTAGAACTTTAGCACGTGTAGTCTACTCTCACCACACACGTAAGCCCCCCAAGAGCACCTGATAGATGAAACGTGCATGTGTTTGAGCGTTAAGTTTGTCATATGTTGTCAGGGTACTGGGTGGTAGGACACGTGTGTGCATATCATTTTGCAGCTGTCAAAGACAGCTGGGTTAGAGAATGGGTTTTGGCTGTTTTTGCACGGTCTGTTCCACGTTGTCTGTGGGGGGTGGAGTAGATGATGACTAGAGTGCATGCGTTTTGTGGAGGATTGAGAGGAGGAAGAAGAAGGTTCATACTGATATTACTCTACTCTGCGAGGACATCCACTCGAGGTACTATATACATGACTGGACGTGCACATCCACGTCTTGATCAACGTGGAGTTGATGGCATACACCGCACTCCAGCATAGCAAAAATATATACGTCAGACACATCTTGCTGTGTACCAAGTGCACCTATCTCGGAGCCAGCATTGGTCGCAAGTTATTCGCCTAAGTATGGATCTCCCAGTTCCTACCAGTCCAGCACAGAAATAGACATAGGCAAAGACATAGACATAGACATAGACATAGACATAGACATAGACATAGACATAGACATAGACATAAGCAAAGACAAAGACATAATTCCTACACCACCAACCCGCCAAATAACAAATCCACCCACCACACATTCCTCCAGCCTCATCCGTGTATCGCCAATAGATCAGGCCTAGACCCTAGCAAGGATCAGATTCTTCGATGCGGAAGGGGCCTAATTCAACACTTTCTCGCTAGTCGCTACCCACTTATATAGTGAGTCGACAATTTAAATCGGCTAATGTGGGTGCTACGCGATCTGGCTGTATCCGTGATCCGATGTGGAAAAGCTTTGAAGTGGTAATTTGGACCCCTGTTTGTGGGTTTCTTTTTTCTATCTTGGCGGGAAGACTACATAGGTGCGTAGGTTGATTACTGGGACTAGCTGTCTGTGTCTTTGGTGTGGCTGTTAGGGGGGTTGTGTGCTGTTAGTGGTTATTTGGGTTGTCTTGGTCTTTACTGCGGTAGAGTCGTTTGTAGGCGGGGATAATAGCAACATCTGTGTGCGCAGATGGGAATAACGTGACTGTTCATATGGCAAATTTTGCTCTTGTTGTATTCCGTTTATCATACATTATACTAATTGATATAATATGATATGTATGACATGATAATATTAATATAATAAGAAGTGTCCGTGATACTATATTAAGCTCCAGTCGTGTGACAACCAGCGGCATCGGTGACCCCCCGAGAGCCAACCAGGGAAGAGCTATTGGCGCCCGGACAAAGACTGTTTCAGCAGACAGCACACCCATCACGGTTTTAATCTCATACATACTGGTCGGGGGCGAGGTTTCAGTTTTCCCAGGAGTTTCACGTTTCAACACCCGCCTCAACCGGGGGTCCAGCGCTAACGAGGGCTAAAGGGGGGGGGGGGGAAGAGCCGTTCCCTGAACCCGAAACGAGAGTTGAACTGGAGGTCCAAGTTTAGTTGGTGGGTTCGTTTGCACGTGGAATGGTCAGAGATACTTGAGATAGATTGGTTAACACTACTCCGTACTAACCAGCTGAGGTAGTCTGTTCGTGTTAGTCCCAGGGGGTTCAAGTTTTGTTTTTTTTTTTTTTTTTTTTTTTG